>JACVRA010000306.1:2302-125162 GCA_019828545.1 Paracamarosporium sp. OC-R06-R3 | reverse complement strand
AGAAAGGAGCTGAAGTCATGATGCTGTCTGCTGAGCTAATGCGTGATCGGATCGCTAGCCTTGAGAGAGCAAATGAGGCAGCATCTGCACGTAGGCAGCGCAAGAGAAAGCGTATACAACATCAAGGAGTACTGACAAAGGGAGCTGGAGAGGATATACTCGCTCAACGTAAGGCTGCGCAGCAGACTGCTCGTGAGAAGCGTCAGACAGGAGAGCAATCAGGCCTTAGCCGCCAGGCTTTGGCGCGCTGCAGCAAGTGTAGAGAGACTGGACACAACGCACGTACGTGCAAGAAAGAGACTGTAGCTACTACTTAATCTACTCTATCAATATCTATACAGAATCTCATAATGTGGTGAGTTGTACGCTTCAAGAGGTGGGCAAGTTTGGTGGGGTGGCCGACTCGCTTGTATGGCCGACTCGCTTGTACAACACGTTATGACTACCTGCTTCACAACGATTACATGACTCATACATGGAGTCCAATCAATGTGATTTATGACGAGAGCCAGGAACAGGCTCCAGGTCCCTTCCATCAGGGATCAGTCCCACGAGAGTACCATTTTTGCTTTGCCAAGTCATGCGCATTTGTTCTTCCCATTTCACCTGCTTGTCCCTATTGTCCAGTCTCGTGAACTCGCGTAAAATTCTCACGGTTGTAAAGGTGCATTCTGTAAAGACAAGCCGTGTTCCAGGACACTGTCTAGGTCCGCCACCAAACGGGAGATACTCCCACCCTGGTCTTATTTTCTCCCACCTCTCAGGCAAGAAGACTTCCGCATCGGTGCCCCAGAAATCGGGATCACGCATCATTGTACGGTAGTCTGCTTCAATGATATCTCCCTTACGGCAGTAGAGCGGGCCATTGCCATTGGCGCCTCCACCACGAGGAAGAATTGAATCCTACCAGATGACCCCATTAGCGAGGGTCTTGATCGATTTCGAATGAATAAAACGCTTACCTTGAGGCAGACGCGCTGGTTACCATTGACGATAGGCGTAAGGCGGTGGGCTGCACGTGGTTAGAGTCGGTGTTTAAATGGTAAAAAGAAACCTACTCTCGCGAAAGATGTTTTTTAAATATGAATATGAATTGAGCAGCTCGTAGGTAATCGGTTGATCCACGTCACGCATCAACTCTGCGCGGAGCTTATTCCAAACTTGAGGGTGTCTTGCAAGTTGGAAGAAAACATTGCTAAGTGCGACTGCAGCGCCATCATGTGCAGGGCTAAACACACTCAAAATCAAGGAGCGGAGAGTGTATCGATCTGTTGTGAGTTTTGCTGCTTCGTCGACGAGCCGCAGCCGATCTCGTTCTGTGCGGCGTTCTTGTCCTTTCTCCAACCTTTCGAAAGCTTCCTCGACACGTTTCTCACAAAAGTCGGTGACTGTTTTACACGCAGAGTACCACTTTGCGTCGCGGTGAAGAAAGCGCAAGCGACCCAACAAAATCCTTAGACCCGTTCCACGCTGCGCATACTCAAAAGCATGCATAAACGATACGTCTGAATTATCTAGAGCGTTGAGTGACTGGCCAAATATGAATTCACTGGATGTATCTAGGATCTGCTAACTTATGAGACATGCACTTCTCCTCAACAAGTGACATATTTTGCTTACCAATCGCTTGAAGAGTGGCATCAAGTCAACAGTCGTCCCGTCACGCGGAAGCAACTTCATAAACTTTGTGACATGATATTCTAATCTCTCTATATTCGCAGTATGAACAACATCGAAGCTACTGCAAATGAAATTGCGTGCAGATGCCCATCGCTGACCATCAGCGACGACGATCCCATTGCCCCACAAATTCTCAGCGAGATGGTAACGGAGAGGCTCAATACCGAAGTCTTTGAAGAAGATGGACTGATAAGCCTTTACTACTTCGGGGTCGATGGTATGGTACGTAGTAGTGCCGAATGACCAACTCTTGAATGTCTTACTTTTGAAAGACTTAAAAAGGATGGTGCTGCTCTGAAGATAGCTCCCCGAGCTGAGAGCTCGTATTCTCTTGATGAGGAAATCCATTCCGATGATCGGGTCACGGTGCGGATAGGAGGGTGGATCTTTGCAACCGTTCTGGTGCTTACGAATAGTGTGCTGTATGTAGCCGATGATCCTTGCCCCTATGAGGGAGATGCATAGTGTGAAGAGCACTTGACGCAACATAGTCGACAAATTCCAGAAAAGAGAATTCTTATAAGAGACGATGGTAGTCACCATGAAGGGATGAGTTGTTATCAGTTCGATCGCGGGGTTATCTAACTTCTGACACAGAGCTGCGCCGTGAAATCGTGCCGCAGTACTTCAGCCTAGAGAAACGCCCCGAACAGAGAGGAATATCATTCGTTGGAATGGCATAGAAAGGAATACACTTTGTTAGTATCTGCAGGAGGCAGCTCCTTTAATCCTGCTTGTTAGCTCATCTGACCCGCTGAAGCCTACAGAGGGAATAAAGCTGACATAAGCTGACCTGATACTGCTCTGAATACATTCTGAATGCTTTTGGAATTTCCAAAGGATAGAAATGGGGTTAGACTTTAGTAGGATTAGATAATGTTAGAGCTAGGAAAGTTAGATTTAGATAGGATAAGGGTTATAATATGACGTAGGTTGTGAAATGTTGAAGAATACAAAAAGTTATGTTAAAGTCATGTGTAGGTCGGGTCGACCGAGGTAAAAAGTAGGGTCATATGAGTTGACTGTACGAAGAATAATGATATATTATGAGATATTCTGCATATATAGCGTGGAACCGTTGCGGGCATTTGACAATGAGTCGTGGGTTACATCAAGCACTGGTAGAGTTCGAGCTCAGCTGGCTGAGGATAACGTCCGCTGCCTTCTCAGCAACCATATATGTTGACACAGCTGTGAAAGTACCGGGAATCTTCGGGTACACGCTGGCATCGACAACTCTAAGGCCTGAGGTGCCTCTGACTCTGAAGCTGCTGTCCAACACCGCCATCTTGTCGTCATCAGCACCAATGGGGCAGGTTGATGAAGCGTGATGACCCCACGTGGTGTCCTTAATGTAATCAGCGAGACTCTCATCACTCGTTACATCAGCACCAGGTAGAGTCTCATCAATCTCGACGGTCTGGGCTGCGAAAGACTTGCGTGCAAGGCTGATAGCTTCGCGCACAGCGGTGATGTCCTTCTCATAATCACCATTACCAGTATCGAAATAGTTGTAGGTGATGTCAGGAACATCGAGAGGGTCGGAAGAGCGCAGGGTGACAGTTCCGGCAGTGTTACGCGGGTGAGACTTGAGAATAGCCCAGGTGAACCAATCGTGGTCGTGGGTAGCGTTGTAAGCATAGCCGGGATAGTAGCCGCGGAAGTTTACTGGCCCGCCAAAGATAAATGTATCCCATTCGTTATTCTCGGCAACGCTGCTCTTGAAGAACATCGCAGCGCCAAGTCCGGGAGAGGCATAGGTACCACGGCCTTCCGTAGCATTCGGGTTGTTAAACTTCTTGAGGCACTCATCGTTTTCCGACGCATCAAAAGTGCACCCATCAAAAGCGGTGAAGTTGCTAGGTGCCTTGCCCTGGACGTTTGTCTCGTAGTGATCCTGAAGGTTTGTACCGACACCGGGAAGGTCTACGACAACAGAAATATTGAACTTGCTGAGCTCTGCTGCAGGTCCCACACCGCTAAGCTTAAGCAACTGAGGTGAGTTGTAGGTACCACCAGCGACAATAACTTCGCGTGAGGCGGTAGCTGAACCCGGGGTACCAGCAGCACCCTTCGATTTCGGGCTGGCCTTGTACAAGTATTGTCCATCGAGGAACTCAACACCAGTTGCGCGAGGAGGAGTAACAGACTCGTCGAAAGTAACCTTGGTCACATGGCAGTTTAGTCTAACGTCGAGAGGATACTTCTTGGAGCCGTCGGAGTTCGTTGCCTCGCTGACGGAGAGGACAAATTCGCGGGCTCCGTTACGCTTTCCATCGCTGGTCGAGATGGGAATCTGGTACAACGAAGGCGAGGTATCGCGTAATGTGGTGTCAGCATTTGCGTCACCAGTGATCAGGGCGGTCAGGTCAATAACAGAGCCTATGAGTCCTCCAAGTGCCGTAGCCGCACCAGTAACAAGGCTCAAGAGCTTCGAATCCTCGGTAACGATGGTAATCGGCGCATACTCTACCGACAGCCAACCGTCGTAGCCATGGCCCTGACCAGCTTGGACAGTAAGGTAGTTGTTGTCTTCTAGCTTCTCGAAATATTTGCGCATGCTGCTGGGCTCCCATGAATCATCTCCGGTAAGGTCGGCAATGTACTGGAAGTCGGACTGATGCGGGTATACAGCAATGAGAGCGTTGTGCGCGGTGCAGCCTCCTAAGCTGCCAACGCGCGGGTAGAGAGTACCCTTTAGTGTCGAACCCTCGGGCGGTGACAGACCCGTGTATTCGCCACCATCAGGAGTCTCATACGATGTCTTGAAGTCGCGGGCTTGCCTCTCGTTATCAGCGTAGTGATGGACGTAGAAATTCCACGCCAGGTTGGGGTCTTCGGAGACACGAGCGTTGTATGCTGGGACAGTATAGTTGATGTTGGCGCCTTGATCATCTCCAGCTTCAATGAGCAGCGTCTTGTGACCCGCAAGTGCAAGGCGAGCCGCGAGGGGACCTCCACCCGCACCGGAGCCGACTACAACATACTCGTAGCCTGTGAGATCAACAGCAACCGCAAATGATGCGAGCGCTGCAACGGAGCCGTAAAGATGCTTGAAAAGCATTATGAATGAATGGACAGGCTCTATAAGATTTGTCAGTAAACGCGGATAGACAGTCTAGAACAAACATACAACTGCTATGGAAATGAATGACTGGAGGTCGGTCTTGCAGATGCCTGGCCGAGAGTCTATAGTGTCACAGCTCTCTTTATACAAGCATGTGGCCCTTAGCTGCTCGCCCGACACCCCTTTCACTAGAATTTCTCATCGACGAGAGCTCCTCGCATTTGAGCTTGTTTGTCAGTCACTGCATTAGATCCGTACCTATGCCAATATGGGTGAAGCATCCTCGGAGCTAATTCCAAGCTTGGCAGACGATCAACGCAACCCTGCGACTCCATGTAAGGGAATCGTCAACTCG
The DNA here is from genome assembly GCA_019828545.1 of Paracamarosporium sp. OC-R06-R3. Lineage (NCBI taxonomy): Eukaryota > Fungi > Ascomycota > Dothideomycetes > Pleosporales > Didymosphaeriaceae > Paracamarosporium > Paracamarosporium sp. OC-R06-R3. The sequence goes on along the minus strand of JACVRA010000306.1, from coordinate 120,060 downwards.
CACCGCCGGCATGCGCATCATGAATCCTCCCGCCATGCACGATCCTACAAACATCCCCCTTGAAAAAGTTTATCGCACTACTACACCGGTATAACCTCAGTTAATATGCTCTTAAGGTCGTCGTACAGGACGTCTGGGTCGAGGCTGCGTGTTCTGCCAGGCTACCTCGGCAGACAAGGGTGGCCGGCGTAATTTTGATTCAGGACCAGGACAGCCTGCAGTAAAGCAAGGCCAACCTTTTCAAGGGTTAAAACCCGGAAGAGCACCCGATTGCATGTAGGCATATGCGTCCTTCCAAGCTTTCGGCGTGGCGATGTTGATGTGATAGCGCCGTCCGGAACGGTCTGGGGAAGGCGGTGCGAGCGCAGTGGCCGTTGAAGCCCCGCACCGTTAAAAAATGGGTGCAATCTCCGACATTGTTGCGTACGTTGCAGTCAGAGCTCCGCGGCTCTTGCGTCTTCCTGAACGAGAAGAGGAAGGTTCATCAAAGGCATTGATGCACAGGCAAACACCGCCGGGTAGATTCGGCCAAATGATCCAAGAAAAGGGTCTCACAGTGGTAGCTCGAAGGCGGTGTTGACTGATAGTCTTAGAATTCCATGTACTCTTTTTGGGATAACTCTATCAAAAAGCCTTGGATGTGCGACTCGCTTGGCTTTTTTGACAAGGCTGGTAGGATGGCATGTGGGCAGCAAGAAGCTTGCGTATCTACCTATCTAATCCGGATGTGACCGTGTTCACTAGGGCTTTTCCAGGCATGCCTACACATCTAGAAGATGGTAGCTCGGCTTCTAGATCTTGAGGTGGCAGCAGTCACGCTCTGGCGGTGCGTCAGGAATATGTTGGATCATAATACGTGGGTACGGTCATTGCGACGGAGGAGCCACGGGTTTGGACTAAATGTCGACCTGATATTTCTTGCATCAAAAGCCTTTACCAGTGTTGTCTTCTCTGAGGTCTGTTGGATCGATGACCGATGCAGAGTTGGCGTAGCGAGCCTTCCTTATCGGTACAGTGTCATGGCTGGTACCGAGACGCGCTATCGTAATTTTAGATGAGCTTAAATCAATAGCCACTAACTCCTCTTAGTAAGTCATCAAGTCACATCTTGCGCGCCTCAAACACGACGTGCCTGTCGACTACACGATTCCTTGCTGTCTAGTCAAGCTCACAGTGTCACAAGATGATATGAACAACCTAAAGTCGGTATTTCAGTCTCTAAGTTTACAGGACGTGTGTCTCGACATATTTGTTCATTTCGCGTTATTATGTTCGATAGCACTAGCACTTGTGGTATGCATATATATATATATCCTTTCAAGGGTTCATTAACTATTAAACACTACTGTTCCAGCAAGCTGACCTATCTAGGCCAACGCAACAAATGCTCCTGCAATAGCGATCAGCGCATCATATCGCACTCCATTCGCTGCATTGCCCGACGGCGTGGGTCCCGCGGTCCCACTTAACGTAGCATTACCACTTCCACTGGACGTAACAGACGTTCCGTTGCTGTTGGGTCCCGCTGAAGTTATTGTAGCACCACTGACGGGCGGTTGCGTCGTCGACACTGCGCTACTCAGATCTTGGACCGCACTGCTCGAATCTTGGCTTGCACTCGGTGAAACCGTCGGCGCAGGCTGGTCGTCCTCGCTTGTGGCCGCTTCCGTCGGCGTTACAGATGCAGATGCCTCAGTTGTTGTCGTAGCTTCTGCTGTCGATGCTGGCTCCGAGGCTGAAGTGCTCTTCGCGATGTCCTTGAAGCAGGGTAGATAGCTCGCAGAGGTGACACACGCCTCTGTTCCTTTGTAGTTTCCGCAACAGGGTTCGTCGGTCTTAGGGGGCGCACGGCCGCCGCCGCAGTCGAGAGGGTCACAGATCATGCCATCATCTGGATCGTACCAGTGTACAATGTTGTCGGCGCATTGGGTAAACGTATGGGTCTCGCAGTTAAACGCAGCCACTCGTGTCGCGGCGATGATGATGGGGAGAAGGGTGAAAGCAAGCATTTTGGCGATGGCTTGTTCAACGGTTAAGTTATGTGGTTAGAAAGAAGACGAGTGCTTTGCGAGTATTTCAGAACGAATGATTGACCCCGAGTGGAGTCAAGTGAGTGTAATGAAGGTTGTAGTAAATGAGGGAAAGGGAAGGGATCAGCAGACATTTTGTAGACGCGCGACCGGTGAATCTTGTGAGAAAGCCAGGCCGTCCTGGAAAATTGGCGTCGCAAACCCTGTAAAGTTATTTCGGTCTCTCTGGTTCATACTCGGGGTAGTCTAGGGCAAAGTGTTGGTTAAACTCTATGCAGATGCGGCTAAACTTCTTTGAGTGGGCGATATTAGATGTGACTCTCAGCCTTATATCGATCAGGGGCCAAATATCTGACTCCGCGCAGTTTATTGTAACGGTGGTATCCGTTCCAGAATGTATTGTGGGTGCACTTGATTGCTTGTGGTTCTCTGTGCATGCCATCTACAGGCCATCTTCGTTGAATATCACATGGTCCGATGCATAACATACACATGGAACTATAATCTTTTAGTTGGGTTTTATACCCGAAAAAGTCTACCCTTGAACACAGTTTGAATCATTACAAATTCTGGTGGCCCCCCAAGAAGAAAAGACACAGTTCTTTTCAGTCCTGAATTTTAAGGATATGCAGAGACTAGAGCGCCAAACAAATGCGAGAGTGCTGTGATATGGACCACAATCCTTCACAGCAGTAGGACTACCTACGTGAACGGCACCCGAGTAACCGTTATAGTGACCTGCACCCGCTGACCCCTCTTCCGAAAACCCTCGGTGAAATACGACTCGAGCTCCCGAAAGGGAGTAACCGCATTGCCCACCTTGACGAAATGACTGACAAGCTCGCTATCAAGGCAGTTGATGTTGAGAACCGCAAGATGCGTCAAGCTGAACACATCGTCCAACTTATAGAAGTGAATGACTTCGGCGGTGGGAAGCACACGAAGCTCTTTAGACCGCTCGACGTGTCCAGCCTTCTCCAGAGCGATGCGGTCTCGTTCTTTCCAGAGCGGCGCAGTCAGACCCGCGGTGTGGAACATGAGGGAAAGACGCTCGAGAGATGGAAGGGTCTTGATGACGTCGATGTACGGGTTCGAGGTGCGGTTGTCGCGGATGCCGGCGAACTGGTAGAATTTGGGGAAGGAGACGGATGTAACGGCTCGCCAGAGGCCGGGTAGCTCTGGGAGACTAAGGAGGCGGCGGAAGTACTCGACATCGGGGAGGCAGGAGATGACGAAGGCGTAGAGACTGATTTGGTGGAGGACCTCGTTGTTCCAAGTGGCGGGTTTAGAGAAGGCGACGGTGGGGTCAGGAACGAAGGAGGGATGATGGATGGGGGCGTCGCCACGTCCAAAGCGTTCTCGTTCCTGGGTCACGTTGACGGTGGTCATGGCGGAGAGTCTAGTGTATAGATCTGTGAGTATGTGAGTAAGATCGTTCTGGAAAGGCGTACGATCACGAACCTGAAAGCGGAGTGAATGCAGGGTCTTCAACAGAGTTCTCGCGAGTATACAGAGGCAGAATGTATAAGTTGCAATAAGCTGTCGACAACTGAGGAGGTAGAAGTAGGCTGTGAAGTTGAGAAGTCTGGAAGTAAAAGTGCCTGCAGGATAAAGCTTTATATAGACAGAGAGTGGAAAGCTTAGTGGATGCCCGTGTAGTCGTTTGAGGGTGGGCAGGCTTCTCGTAAGGGTCAGCGCAAACACAAATTCAGACTCAACAGACAAACGCACCATGCATAACAGCTGATCGGCAAACAAAATTCTATTATTTGTAGGGCCAAGTTTATAACATGCAAACAAGTTCTATTCAGGCCGCCTGAGGTCACCGCCGTCCGTAATCTACATGCATATACCATCTTGGGTCTAGCCATATAGTGTATCGTACACCGCTGATCCGCATGCAGTGAAATAATATGGACCGGATCGCGTGGAAGTAAAGCAAGGAATAACATAAGCCCATAGTCTTTCCCAAGCCGAAAGGAGAGCCTAAAGGCCGAATTGAGCTATATCCACGTAACAAGCTGCTGTTGGCCGCTAACAAAGGAGGGGTGCGCCGCACAAATGGCCGTCGGACCGTTTCTTTGTCTTACCGCGTTTGACACTGACGGTCCAAGCACCTACCTGCTTCGGCTCGTTGAACGGTAGCGACTTGAAAACTTCCTTAACGTTATCAGCTTTGTACGCGAAGCCCTGCGCAATCCAATCTTGCAGATCCCAGAAGGTTGCCATCGTCCGCGGGGTGCACCGAACCGGGCCTCCACGATGCCATTCGCAGATCATCGTGATCTTCCGTAGATGGGGAAGGTCGAACAGCAGGTCAAGCTCGTAGTTCGCGGCGACCTGCTCTGCAATTTTGATGCCTGGCGTGCCGTTAAGGAACGCAAGCTGTCGATATGCAGCAGAATGTTCGGGCATGTGGAGCAAATCGAGCTTCACTTGAAGTGTGAGTTGCTCGATGTTATGACACCGGGCTATGCAGTCGAACAATTCGCGAGTGCGAGCTGGCGAAGTTGCCAAATCCGAAAACCTGGTGAACTTCATACTCTTCACACTGTTCCAACCTTTCTTGCCGGGAAGCTGCTCTAGTACATCTTCTAGGTAATGAAGGTCAGCGAGGATATGTACTTCCATGGTCTTGTTCTCGAGGAGAGAGGTCGCCACTTCATTATACGCTCGCCGGTTCGCGTAGGCCAGCCCGGGGAGCTGCTTGAGGTACGGTTTCCGGTTAGGTACCACAGTCATGTTGTACACACGATTGTCCCACAACACCATGGTAGCAGGGCTATCCATGAATAGCAATCGGTATATGTTATTTCGAAGTTCACCTGGAAGTTCTTCAAGTGTAGCGTTTGGATTACGTGGCCGAGAAAATGGCTCGATTGTCAAGCGATTAAGCACGACGGTCGAGTGCTTTTGACGGTGGCCCAGACGGGCAGCCAGAGGACCTAGATCAAGTCGATTTGGGAGCCGTCGGGAAGATGTGTAACCTATGAACTGTACATTAGTATAGCGGACCACATGAGCCACATCCAACCCACCGAACGAAAGATTCATGTTCCCCATCGCCATCATGGCGGAATCTCCACGCACAGGCGGCACAAGAACAGCATGGCTTCGTGATTCGGGCACGGGCGAGACTTTTGGCGGCATCGTGGGCGATGTAGCGGAGTTTTGACGGCCATCATCACGAGAAGATGCACGATCTGCTGTGGCGTGAATGTTCTTTTCACGAGATGGCGGGCTTCCATTTGCATCGTTCTGCGAAATGTGATCGATAGACCCGGGCTTCGGAGAAGCTTGAACAGTTGAGAGTTCCAGTGGTGTTAGCATTCGGCTTTGGGTAAGACAACGAGTTATACCTTGCATCTAGAGCTCGACTTTGAGTGGGAAGGTTGATCAAGGGGAAACTCAATGGATCGATGAAGTGATATCAATGGGTTATGTGGAGGAATGGCTACAATCTAACCCCGTTCAGTCACCTTCGAAGTTCGGAGGGCGGTGATGGTGATAGTGAACGATGCTCCGTGAAACCAGGCAGCACCCTCGATTGTCAGGGTAGACCCTGGAATTCTCCAAAACTCTCTCGAGGTGGAAGGGTTATAGTTGCGCTCAGTTTGTAGGATCAGAATCTACCAATCTGCCGCAATGCTTACAGAAAGGAGCATATCTGATACCGTTTGTCTAGGAGACTATGTTGCTTCTCCACAAAAGCGTGGTGGATGATGAAGCTTGGTTGTAAATGCGCTTTGTGACAGCACTCGACGACGCGTGACCGCACAGGCACGTTGACTTGTGATTGTTTGTGCACACCGCCTACAACTCGCACGTGCAGTGCTCAAGGTACACGTGGTTTAGTGCGGGGACCGTGACCGTTTGCGATGGTACATAGCCAGATAGTACCTGCTGGTACCCCCCTGCAACCCTTGACCGGCGGCAGCGCGCTATCTCTTGTGCATCATCAGCTCAGTGTTGCGCTATGCCAAACTGAAGGTGCGCGGTCGGCGCATGACGAGAGTAAAAGCGTTCGCAGCGAGTAGAAGCCGCAGACATGGAGCGAATAAGAATTTCATGACATTGGCCTAGCTTAAAGTTCGTTCGTCGAATGACTGAGGCATTGCAAAAGGGAGGAATAGGAAGTGAAGCATGGTGGTAGAGGAAGAATCAACCCGTCGAGGCAGTTATCCCCTGCATAGATGATGTGACAATCAACCAGATCTTAAGCAAACTGTTAGCAAAATCAGTGGTCCACCAAGCAATTATTCTTTTCCTTTCCTGATTGCTGAGGGCGGTCATTATTTGTGAGACTCTCTTGTCAGCATTGTGATTGTCCAATTCCAGGCTGGAAAATGGTTCGAGAATGTCAGTGCGGATCTATCGCCCTTCACTCTCCACGAGCATATTGTTGTCCACGATGCTGGGTCAATTCGAATGCGCATGCAGCGTCCTCGGCAGCTAGAGTCGCTTGCACTGGGGCATGTTGTATGCGGGGAAGACACACGAAATACGCGTCGGGTAGCGCGGCTTCAGGCAGACACGACAGATAGTGGTATGGCCGGCAAGGAGATACACTGGTCAAAGTACGCGTTATCAGAGCCAGGACGGACATGTTCGTCAGGGAGGCGTCGTCGTGCCTGACGTGTGCATGCTTATGTCAGCCCCCAACACCAAGCGCCGCCTATCAGGTTTCGGCAGGCTTCTCCAGATTCATTCTGCACAGCGCTTGGCGCGAATCCCGATGCCGAAACATGGTTATGCCGCTATCTCAGGCTTCGTCGCATCCTGCGGTCGCTGGCGTGTACAATTGCGCCCCCACGTAGCGCTCCCCGCCCTCCGTCGCCGATGTTCCTTTGTTCTTAAGCCGCAGCGTGCTTGTTTCCCCCTAGATTCCGGGCATCATGGCGGCTGAAACGTCCTCTCCGCGCAGCTCCGTCGAGGAAGGAGCGCCCCTCTTATCGGCCATGGGGCCTGCCTCGCGCGAACCCTCGCCCGCACCGCTGCCGCCCGCAGAAAACACGAAAGACCAGAAGAAGCCGTGGATATTACTGGTTCTCCTGGTCGTTGTGCTCATCACCATCGTCGACATAGGCGCCTTTCTCGCCGAACCCCCAAAGACACGAGTATTCGAGGCCAATATTTGTCTCCGCCACTTCGAGGAAAACGACCCCTCCAAGATTGGCGAGGATGGCAGCGTGCCCGAGGCCCTGTGCAAGATCGACGAGGTGCAGCAGCGGCTGGCCATGATATTCGGCTGGCAGGACATGTTCGACGCAATACCAGGTCTGGTGCTTGCTATTCCTTATGGTGCACTGGCGGATAAATGGGGCAGGAAGTGGATTTTCGTGGCCTCGCTGGTCGGGCTGCAACTCAACTCTGCGTGGATGTTGTTCATTTGCTACTTTCGTAGCCTCCCGCTGCAGTTGACCTGGTTCTCCTCGGCATTCTATTTCCTTGGTGGCGGGCCTGTCGTAGCGTCAGCGCTGGGTATCACCATGGTGGCGGATATCACTCCGCCAGATAAACGGTACGTCTGAAGCGGGCGTAGATGGTTGAATGTGTTGCTAATGGCTCGCAGGACAAACGTATTTCTGTATCTCATCGCCTCCATGCTGGTTGCTGAAATGTGCGCCCCAATCATGGCCTCGAAGCTCATGGAAACCGGCATGTGGTTCCCACTTTTCCTTGCCCTTGCTATACAGCAAGTCGGTGTTACCGTGGGCGTCTTTTTCCCAGAAACGCTTCACCTTCGAGACCTACCCGAACCAAGAGATGGGGAAGACGCCAGTATTGAACTACAGTCCAAAGATAAAGGGCACGGCTTCAAAACCCAGTTGAAGCATTTCAAATCTGCGATACTGCTGCTAAAGGGCGATGTTACACTTTCGCTTGTTGTTGCTTTATTCGTCATCAATCGATTGGGAAGACTGGCGCTTACCTTGCTGATCCGGTACGCTTCGAAGCGCTATAATTGGGAGATCGCAAAGGCATGTAGACGTTGCGTAACATCCTTACGGTTTGACTAACAATCGCACAGGCGGCATATTTGCTATCCTTTCGCGCCGCTACTAACCTCGTCGCCGTAGCAGTGTTCATACCCATTGTCAACATCATTCTCGTCAAATATCTACGTTTACCAATACACTGGGCTGACTTGTGGTTAATGCGTGGCTCCCTGCTCATCACAGCTGTAGGCTTTCTTGCGATCGCACTGGCTTCACAGCCCGCCATACTCATCTTTGGCCTCCTTGTTTTCAACCTCGGGACGGGCTCGAGCGCCGCGATGCGCTCAGTCGCGCTACATGTCATCGGCGGACAGACAAGTCCTGATGTAGGAAAGCTCATGAGCTTAATTGCCGTCTCAGAGAGCATCGGCGTCATGTTTGCTGGTCCGCTTCTGAACGAATCGTTCAAAAAAGGCATGGATTTAGGAGCAGCGTGGTTAGGACTCCCATTTTTTGGTACATTTGTTCTGTATGTTCTGGCTACGCTTGTGACATTCATCATCAATGTCAAAAATAGCGATGTGGCCTATGTTGAGATTGCAACGGACGAAGAGGAGGCAGATGTCGCTAGTGGGAGGACTTCCGCGCTGGAGAATGGACCTTCGATAAGACCTACCACCGAGCATTAATCTCGCTTGATTATCATGTAGCCAAGAGTCATTTAAACTTCGGTTTCATTCCACATCTATCTTATCAAACACTTTTGAACATACTGTTCTGCCCCAAAGTGAATATGTGGGATGCATGCATACTACAACACTCAAGGCTGCTGCCGAAACGAGCTCTCAAGAAAATGGCAGGCATCATCATCCGCAACAACAGCAGAAGTCGCGATGTGTGCCTTCTCAGGCCGCCTGTTCCTGCATCGCCTTGGTAGACACACTCCGGAATGGGCTGGTTGAAGCTGTCCTTGTTTTGTACACAGCACATCTTGTCTACAACGCTTTAGCATAGCCTCGCTACGTCAAGTTGCACTGCCTTACAGCACTTTTTCACAGTATATAGTATTACTCCTTAGCAATGCTCAGTCGATCCTCTAGCGATGCCGGCACACGTCTGCGCCGCTCGAAGTCTATATCCACGGTCCGCCGACACCAACCATCTGTCCCAGAACCCTTGGATCCTCGCACCGCTCAGCGCCATGCCATTGCTGCAGCTACGACAGCCTTTACTCGAGCCCACGGACACGCTGCGGCTGAGCGGTCGAAAAAGGACAGCTCTGAGCTATCAAGAACTAAGAGTACGTCCAGTCGCAAATCGCTCACATCGGAAGGCAGCCATTTCCCACCTAGGAAGTCTAGTGTTCGCTCTGTTCATCGACCAAAAGCTGCCCAAGCTTCCAGCATACAACAACAGCCCCAAGCTCTGCCCGTATCAACTGAGCAATTCCCGTCGTTCTTTCCCACGTCTGGGAGCGACAGGCCTTTGTCAGCACAACCGTCTATCACATTCAATGAGAATTTACGACCAGGTTCTCAAACAAGATCTCATCGACCGAGCGCAGCTTCTTCCGTCACCTCGCAGCAGATACGAAAAGCACGGTCGATGTATTACGCAAGCAGTGTCCAGACCGGGTCTCCAATTGCTCGACCTCCTACAAAGTACTTGACTACGCCTCCTCCGGTCAATATTAGCCAAGCGTCAGAACCCTTCACTGTAGTATTGCCGGCTCGTAGTGCGGTCCCTTCTCCTCTTGGATCACCTCAGTTGCCAGTCACCGTGGAGCCGGGTGACACGATCAACATCGCTCGAGACAAGTACCTTCAAGGCTTTCAGCAACACCGTCAGGTCAAACATCGGCCCTCGCTATTTCTTGCACCATTCAAGAAAAGGCAAGATCGAGCGAAAGGGAAAGAGCGGCCCTTATCCGCAGGTTTCTTATCGGGCTCCACGAGAAGCCGTCAGACGCCAGCCGAGCCGGCGATAGAGTCGCTCGATGATTTTGGAATGCCAAAGCAAAAGGAAGAAAAACGTTCTTTTTCTAATTCTATCAAAGACAAGTTCAAGAAAATCTTTAGGCGAACGTCAAGCACTCTGACAACGATGCCTGTTCAGCAAATCGAAGCTAGTCGAGATTACTTCAGCTACCAGGCCCCTCCTGCAGTACTCTCCAATAAGAGCATAAATGTACCGAGTCCCGATGATGAAACGCTATTGAGGGCAAGGTCGCGTGTTTCTTCGCTAGAACGGATGCCCTCAGCCTTAGTACGGCCGGAGTCGCGCGGCAGCACCAGAAGCAAGGGGAGCAATAGGAGGTGAGTCATTGTGTAGCTGTAACAGAGTCATGATGTATACTCATAATATGTGTGTATAGCCTTCACAGTGAGACAAACGCTACACACTTGTCGTCGCGCGTCACGAGTTGGAGCGATTCTTCAGCAGGCAACACCCTTACGCAACGCGATATCAAACGCCTCACAGTTATCCACGAATCAAAAGATAGTATGAGTAGTGATGCGGAGCGGAGTATATCATCGATATCCCTCCGTAGGAAGACTGTTCCTCTTCCAACCTTTACGGCGTTCAAAGACCCCATGCCTATGGAGAGCCTGATGGAGGAGAGTTCTACGCCTGTAGATCCGAAGCGCGTTTTCTCAGCATTGATGAGAGAAATGGACACAACGAGAGCTCGAAATTGCCACCCAGGACCCTTGGATGTTTCACCTGGCGCAGAAAGCGACGTCTTTGAATCTAGCACCACGAAAGAGCTGCACGCGATGTCCTCCCGAGAACTTCATTCTAGTGCAAGTAGGGAATGTCGCACGAGCACAAGCAGCGACCAAAGGCCTACATCACGTCGCCGTCCTGACACCGCACAGAGCAAGGCAAGCTCTATCAGATCGCTAGGCAAAGCACTCAAATCGACTATCCGTTCAGTGACACCCATCGAGCATAGGTCGTTTCCAATGTTGGAGCAGACGGCCGATATCAATAGTCCTAGACCCGGCACTTCTGCATCCAGCCTTAGCTCTAGTTCTGAGCAGGGTGTCACCATTACATCTGTCCTTCGGAAGGAGCACACCCGAACGTAAGTTTTCCACCCTGCTGGGTTTTCCGAACCATAAGTCCTATATATCAATCTGTAAGATTATACCGGGGCCTGTGCTAACTAATCACAGTGTCCAACATATTCTCGGAGATTCGCAGATGCCTAAGACTGTGACGCCAAGCGTAGGGCAACTTGACCAGCGAATGAAACGATCACAGGAACGGTGGAAGACGTCTCTAGATGAGCATCAACAATATGGACTACATCATCATCGCTCCCATGCCAAAGAATTTTCAGCTTCTCAATATGCTGAGACCACTTTCCATACACCTACCACTGTGGTTTTCATCCCACCCTTGCCAGAATTAGAAGGCGACTCACCAAAAGAAACTACTCCAAATGAACTACGAACCACTCCTCTGAATGTATCGTCAACGTCGCCTCGTCCCAACCCTGTCTTCTCACCGTTATCGCCCAGTATATACTCGCGCAATACGGACGGTATAAGCATTCTCCCAAATGACAGCATCGTGTCCCTCGACGGGACCGACGACGACCGTCAGGCTCACGACGATTCCGGATCCGCTGTGATCATCACTAGCCGTGCTGTGAAGAGTTATGTAATAGGTACGCCGTCACCGCGACACAAGACGGACTCAATAAGATCAAGCAAGGACTGGAAGGCATGGCTATCACGCGAGGTTTCGGAATTGGATAGCTCTCTGGAAGAGGATCTTTCTATCCACGAGGAGTACACACATACAATACAAGACGAGCCACCGATGATTGGTCATCACCGTGAGCTTACCCAAATTGAAGACGATAGAGCCACTATACTAGCGAGAACATCCATGGACACGCAAGTACCCTCACCATCCGTACCATCAACAGTTCAGCTGGAAAACGCGCAAATAGACCCACAACAGCCACCTGTATCGCGCAAAGACTCAGTGTCTGATGTCACAATCGCCCATAAGGATGGGGTGGTCCCAGCACCAGATGAAAACTCTCAGAAGCGAGCAACATCTCCTTTAGGTCAGAGTTCTGTCATCCGAAAGGACAGATATTCTTCAGACCACAGCCATCGCTCCGCACAGTCGCGCTGTTCAGTCAGCACTCCGAAATCTTCAACAATGAACGACCGTTTTCCCTTCATCGACACAGGGCGACGCACAAGCATCAACAGCGCCCGTTTCAGTCGCTCATCACGCTCCGCTACAGATAGCGGCTCATCTACCAGGTCGAAAGGTACCCAAATGTCCAAGGTGTATTCGGATCTCACTGCACCCGTCACTATGAGTTGGCTGCCACAGCATACATCAAGGACGAAATTGAAGGAGAGTAAGGAGTTGGATCACAACAAAGAGAACTTGAAAGAAAATTCCAACCCCAGTACTACGCAAGCGAAGAGGCATGTATCAGCGCAGTTTAATACAGCGTTTTCATCGTATGTTGCTACCAAAGGGAACAGGCCCAGGTCGATGCTCCCAATGCCGTCCCCCGAGCTCAATCATATTACGCCACCACTCACCCAAAACGTAATCGCTAGTAAGGATGCTAAATCCTCCAAGTCAGCAACTGTAGTAGAGCCAATACAATTGTCGACTTTATCGCATCGACATTGGAAGCGCACCAATATGCCACCTATCTCCCCGAACAAACTCATAACAAGACCAAAAAGTGCTTTTGACCTTCGCGGAAAAGGCTCTATACCCCTGACTCCGAGTGCTCTGAATGCTCAAACTGGCCCAACAAATGAGAGCTCGAAAAAGATGAATCGAAATGCTTTCCGAACTCCAGAGGCTCCTCGCGTATCACTTTCTGGACGCTCGGGTGGCATCGATCATGATACTCTGCGCATGCTACTTGAATCACCTTGGGCCATTTCCGGGCCACTATCTTCGCCACGAGCCTCCTTTGAAGTCATAGCGAGGCCGAAACTACATAAGAAGCACAGCTCCGGTACGTTCGCGCTGCACAGGGAACCAAGTCCAGGCCTTGAGGAGCAGACAATCGACTCCATTATTGAAGAAAGGCCTTTGAGCAGGTGGAGTAATTTGAGCAGTGTTTGTGGGGATGAGAAAGGCAGTTTGACAGGAAGGATAACTCCTGGACAGCGGATGGCGGAGAAATTCATACGGGAGAGGTCCGCGCCTAGGCCTACTGGAGCTGGAACCCCGTGCAGTGAGGTTGAACCAGAAAGTCTTAGGACGGGCCCGACAGGACAGAAGCTGGAAAGGGAGGATACGCCAGCATTCTTGTAAGTGGACATGGGCTGGCCGACATGGTTAGGTGAATCTATCGAGGTATCATCATGGTTTCCTGGAGCTTGGATAATGATGAGGGAAATACGGTGGGGTCTTCAAAAGGTCCTTTTGGTGTCTGTACGGTATCTGAATATGGGGTTCTGGCGAGGAATGGTTGTAATATGGACAGTTGTAGGTCCTTAGGTCTTGTTCCATTATGTGAGATAGCAGGCAGTGTGTTGGCACAGCGGGGTTTAGTTATTTCATCGTATGTTACATCCATAGCACTGTCAAATGGTGAGTTCCCTCCATTTGTGGACCCCCAAGCTAACTGCACACATCCCATCCCCCTTTTGCCTTCTAAGACCCGCTGACAGTATACTTTGAGTTTCCACCCGCACTGCCCCATCCCTCCGTGCTCAAAGTCTGATAGTTATGTGTGCCCAAGTTCAAGCCTAGCGCCTTCCACGCATTGAAATGGCAGCTCGTCGTTACGGTTCCGCTGCCAGGCCTCTTCGTCTGCCTGTTACTGATATACTGCCAGAAGGTCGATGTACCCTGGATCGACGGCTGATTCACCTGCTGGTGCTTCCAGATATCGTAGACGGAGCCGTCGCAGGTGACAGTGCCGACTTTCTGGCCCTGTGCGGACCCGGCGCCATTGGATGTATATTCTTGAACATAGTACTCGATGAGTGGGTTTGTGGTCCAGCCGTAGACTGAGACAAGGACGGTGCCGGCTGAGGCGGTGGTGGAGCCGTCGAAGGTGATGTTACTAGGGTGTGTTAGATAGAGGGACTAGACTTTCGGTGTTTAAAGTAGAACATGGTAGCAATGGTCTCCCCCATTGCGTGTAGTATGGTTGGGTTTGGAGCAGGAGAGCTTACCGCGTGGTTCCAGTCTTCCAGCCTTTGCCGACGACAAAGTCACCTGCGCCCGAAAAAGTGACGCTGTACCCGTTGTTGTTGGGGCTGAAGTTCACATTGCCGCTGGTCTTGTAATTCTGATTATAATCCTGACGACGGGTGAGACGGTCGGTGGTGAGGTCGAAGTCCGGTGCATCAATGTTGGGGTCTGCTGCTGGGGCGGCGAAAATGCCGGTAGCGGTTAAGGCGGCGAGCGCGAGCGCACTGAAGGCAACCATGGTAGGCGATCAAAGCTTGGGTGTCTCTTGGGAAAGCTTGAGGGTTCGCTTGAGGGGGACAAGACTTGCGTTTATATATGCCAAGGTGCTTGGTAGTCGGAGCAGTGGAAACGCCATTTTGTATATATTACTTCGGGCTTTAGTTTTCGAGGTGTAACGGTCACAATGGAGTGGCGCCAGCGAGATTTACCGATATCCCGGTCGTGCGTCGTGCGGGTCCATCTAGGTAGATTCAGGAGGTTTGGTGATGCTAGTGCAAGGGGCCGAGTAGATCTGGGGTGCATGGGCGCGGCGCAATGACAAGCTTTCTTTCGATATTGTTGTGGGGTGGTGTACACGAGCTTGATGAATTGCGGGGTGCGTATAGATTGCCTTGTTGCTATAGCCGTAGTGCTAGTTTCAGAAATGCCGCGGCTATTTCGATCAACCGTAGTACACGGCAATGACTCCAGCCTAGTATGGATGGAAGATTTCATTCCTTCTTCGACTGTACAGTTTAAAAGCATGAGTTAAACGATCATTGATATTCTAGGTAGCAGGGGATATGAAAGCGAGACAAATGATCTTGGACAAGATATCGATTTCGTTGCGAATAATGGTCACACAACCTTAAATCAGTGGCAGATATCGACCATCTGAACGTTCGAAACAGGACACAAAGAAATGGCAGAGTCACGTCTGTGCATATGAAACCCAAATAACCATGCCAAATCACTCAGTAACTCTACAATGAATGGGACTATCGTAGTTCATGATTACGTTTCCGTGAATCCCACAGGAGATTTCGCCACTAAGCATCTATATTCGAACATTTGGCTCAGGACTCAGTGCTGTTGCATACTGTTAGAAACACTATCATCACGCTACCCGCTCTCGGGTAACCTCGATTTCCCTAACGCCCAGTCCGTTGCTATGTCTCACGTTCCAGTCTTCCATACATCATATTTCGTAGATGAGAAAGCTATTCTCCTATTTCAACAACTCTACCATCCGTTTACTATCTACAAATAGCCTTCAACAGTGTATCTCCTGAATGTGTAGCGAGCTAATCTGAAACGTGGAAATGCGTCTGTGTGACCGCCTTGTCATCACGATAACGATCCAACACCTCGTTCACCTTTCCTGCATCCAAACCTTGCTCTACGACATATTTCAAAGGTTTGATCTTGCCTTGTACCAAATATTCAGCAATGTGTTTCCAAAACGGAACCGCAAGCTCCTGCTTAAAATGGGAAAACCCAAGTACGCCTTTCAGGACGTAACCGGCTTGTTTTGGTTGTATCTTTGATTCATCCACAGTGCCCGTTGACCACACCAAACGTGCAAGTGTGCCTTGCTTTGAGTTTGAAAGAGCGTTGATGGCCAAGTGTTGAGCATCTGGGCTATTGAAGGCGTCGAAGGCGTATACCAAATCATCGCCCACGATGTCTCGAACACGTTCGAGCACAGTATCATGGCCCGCGTGACGATCCACGACGTGTGTCGCACCATAACTTCGAAGCTCTTCGTTGTTTCCGCCGACGACGACGATTCTTCCGATGCCCACCAGCTTGGCCAGCTGAGTCGCAAAGCGACCGCAGTTGGTCCCTCCACCTATAATCAGAATAGATGAGCCAGCCATAGTGATGCTGTTGCCGCTGAGACTCCACGGTGTTGGAAGGTTCAAACCCTGCTCTTGGTCGAAGAATCCGACAAGACCGGCTAGAAGGTTTGTTGGAATTGTAGCGCACTCATCTCCCGAGACACCTTGTGGTACAATGGATGCAAAATCTTCGTCCAACACTGCGTACTGCTGGAGTGCTTTGGACGTGGACCCGGGTGCGATTGAAGCTTGTCCGAAGACATGGTCGCCGACCTGGAATCGAGTCGCGCCGTCGCCTAGAACTGTGACGACACCTACAACGTCGCTGCCGAGTAATGCTGGAAGAGCTTCCTTCGTAAAAAGGCCAATGTCGCGACCCTTCTGATCGTGCGGGTTCAATCCTGCGATGGTCGTGCGGACCTGAATCTGCCTGGGACCTGGCTGCGGTATAGGAAAATCGGAAACGGCGACAATAGGTGCACCAATTGAACGAACCACTAAAGCTGTTTGTGTTGCCATTTCGCTGCGAGATGGGTTTAGAAGTTATGGTTGTTTCGTTTTTGTTAAACTTCAATATTCTTGACAGATAAACTTCTCTACTTATACGGCATGATGTATTTGTATTCCATCTCTATATACGTGAGATACTTTACAAAGCATTTTCGCGATGACCAAGAGATAATGGCAGCGTTGTGGTGGTCGTGCTGGTTTCACGCGGTTAATTCCGCATCGGATTAGAAGACCGTTAAGCATTTTGAAAAATTTGCTGAGATGAGTAATCTTGCGAACCGAAATGATAAACGCTAGTTTGAGAGATGGCATAAAAGGACACGGTGTTATATTTGGAAAGCTATTCTATGCATGAATTGTGCATCTGCGTGGAACGGTGACTGGTGTTGCGGAATTTTCGTGCACTTCAGAAATTCTTTCGCTGGTGTACGTTATGCAATAGCAAGCTCCCTATATCAATAAATCCCGCTGCCTGAATGCTTTCAAGTACACTACAAGCCGCCAGTTTTGTAAGCGTAGAAATGCTCGAAGGTAATCAGCCTTTTTGTTTAATAGCTAAACGTTGTCTTGAGTTAATAGCATGCTTATTGATGAGATCGTGTGGCCATGTCAGGTCGCATCAATTAGCTCACCACCCAGTGCTCCAATAGTGCGCTACCTAACAACAACCCGACTCCACCTGCCTAAAAGGTGCGAATACTTCCTGCACACCCTTGATAGTTGACCAATAATATATTGTCTTCGACATCTTATGCCTATGCGTGTCCCTATGTCCACTTGTGCTTCATGCTGGTTATTTGGACCAGTCAGTAGCTTTGGTGGATTTGAACTCAAGCATGGTTTTCACGATTTGCGTGTTGATAGCAGGAACACTAACTTTGTTGTCAATTTACAAATCACCTAACCTAGCTACATCCTTAAGGACGTTGTATCGAGAGCAGAGAATGGCTCCATCAACCTCGGCTCCCTCGTCACCATATCTGTTGTCAAGTCGGCGTGATCGCCCGTTTCGAGTAAGCATCGCTGGGCTTTGATAGAGGTCACATTAGACGAGGCATAAGGGGCATTGAGAAACCGGCAGTTGCATCCAGATCGGATTATGGTAATAATTTCATCACGAACTTTTGCAAAAATGATTAACTTATTATAGATATAAGAGAGGGATTTTTCGGCCGTTTGCAATGTTCAGGGCCTCAGCAGCAGGCGTACGAGCTACGATATCATCATTTGCTCATAGCTTTAGGCTACAGTGAAGCATAGGCGTGTGCATAGCACGTCTGTACGGATCGTGTGCTTGTATGTTACACGCATGCATTCACCAGTCAAGGTGAGAGACTGAACAGGACAGATTCGAAATATCAAACAGGCGTAGAACGCGTTGATAGACCTATACTCAGGTCTGATGCACGTACCTTGTCATTGAAGACTCGATTGAGCTTCCTGGAAATAGTACCCTCCGCGAGACCCTGAACGCTCCCCACGGAAACGAAGGCTAACGTCCACCCCACACACTTTGGCGCCACGAGTCTAAAGTTCCTGACTCCACAAAATGGGCCCGTCTTCGTAAAACGTATTCCACAAAATCAGGTCCCATTATCATTTATACCAACTTCAACTGAGTAGGTTTTTAAACTATCTGTGACATGGCCAGCGAACAACGTTATAACTGGTTTCACGCTATTAGTCCGGATCTCCGCACCGCCTTTTTGAGCGCTATAGAGACGATTTGTACTTTCCTGGACTGGGCCGCCTATCCCTCTAGCATTCCTCTCGAAAGCTGCACAATACTCTATCAGTAATAGTATCTCCCACAAGAAGTGTCTTCGAACAAGGTGTAGAGTTGGTATTATCTAAACCCTGGCGCATCGGCTAACAGATACGACAGGCTCTTGTCAAGAAGAAATATGCACGTCACTGCAATATGGGACTAGCAAAACTGGAGATCGTGACTTCCTTCTCTTCAAGGATCCACAGCAGACAGCTTCCATCCTTGTTCTGTGGCCACGAACCTCACCGTAATCTCTTTCGCTCTCTGCTCCAATTCCTCCCCCTGGTTCAGAGCTCCTACATCATGAAAACTCGCCAAAGTGGCTTGATCAAGCCCATGGAACAATGTTGTCAAGAGCGAAGATTTAAAGTCGTGAACTGCCGGAACTGAATCCCGAGTCCCCCATTCCTTGCGCAGCCGCGTTTGCGAGATACGAGCATACACCACCATCCAAGCAAAGAAAATCAGAAGCAATCCCACGATTACTACTGCGTACGATAACCAGGCCCACCGAACTTGGACACAAGTAGCGTTTTCGTACATCTCTGCTATTGCGGGTTTGGAAGTATCTTCAGCTTGTCGAATATAACTTGTCAGTGCTCCCGTGATATTGCCTATCAGACCCTGTACATCTTCGAGGGACCCTTTGCCGGATCCTGCAGTGTAGAGTGCGACCATACCTTCGTTTCCCGTCACATTAACATCTGAAGACTGCATCAATTTTCCTGTGAACGTTGAGCTAAAGAGCTCAGCAATTGCATCTGAGGTGACCATGCCCATGTTGTATACACAACGAGCGGGGATAGCATCAAGAGTTTTCTCCGTCATTCTGCCTCCATATATGTTGTCTTCATAGCAAAGATTTTGATTTTGGTTTGCGGGCGCCTGGTCGCATGGACTCCAAGAGAACTTCGGTGAGTACTTGGTCTCAACCTTGTCCGTAGCTTCAACTAGAGCTAGATTGTGAGGGAGCCAGCGTGTTTCTTTGACGAATTGATATCCTAAATCCTTAAGGATCAAGTGCTGATCGGAGGTCAGGCAGTGAAGATCTATCACTGAGCCCACAGGTGGAATGTTCTGGAAGGCCTTTCTCATCATTATATCATCGCTCTCTTCAACAAGTCTTTCGTCCATTTGACCGTTCCAAATACTGCCTTGAAAAGTCTTCAGGCATGGATAGAGTCTGCAGCGATAGGCCCTAATAACAGTTC
This sequence comes from Paracamarosporium sp. OC-R06-R3, assembly GCA_019828545.1. Taxonomy (NCBI): domain Eukaryota; kingdom Fungi; phylum Ascomycota; class Dothideomycetes; order Pleosporales; family Didymosphaeriaceae; genus Paracamarosporium; species Paracamarosporium sp. OC-R06-R3. Next base: position 100,581 of record JACVRA010000306.1, on the reverse strand, counting down.
CATTGTCGCGGGTGGCATTGAAACCGTCCCAACGGATCATAGCGAGTTCCTGAATCTTACCTGGCAGTTTCCCTTGCTCTGCCTTGGACCAGGTATACGAATGGTCTGCTGTCAATCCAGCCATCATGGTACGGTTGTGCTCCTCGGTATCATTGTTGGGGATTGTAATGAGGCGCGATAACTCTAGAGTTCTGAATGGTTCTCGACGTAATTTAACAACCGTATAAACGGGAGTCTCTCTGTTGTTATAAGTTTTGTAATTCGTAAATTCCAGCTGATCAGTGCCATTAAGGCAGGAACTGCAATATGCTATGCTCGTATACGGTTGCGCGAATGTGCAGTTGCCTGTGCGACATGTAAAAAGGGAACGCGGTTTCTGCGATGCGAGAAGACCGGATCTGAAAGCTTCTCGAAACGGGGCATCCTCCCCTGGATATTCTCTGCCATGACGGTCGAGCAAACCCTGGATTACAATCACAATGAGTCGATGACATTTTGATATGAACAGATTTCGTAACCGGTTACTTACCTCTCTGTACAGATTCGTTCTGGCAATGTTACCATTTTCACCTATGACTAATTTCCTGCATTCAAATGTTCGAATAATCTGTTGCGAAAAGGGATCCAATAGCAAGATCAGCACTATTATTAACGATCCCAAGGACGACATGAATGGTAGCGCACTCCACTGTTTTGCCGTATATTTATTTTTCCATATTAACTTCAGTGCACCCCATGGGCCGCGAGATGCATCGTCGTGCGCAACAAAGGTTGAAAGAGACTGCGATTGCGCAACGGCGATCCACTTCAGGTGACTAATTCCTTCAGTGATGACGAGACCTGCTGCCGATTTGAGAATGACGGTATAAGCGGCGATGATAGCATTTATGGTTAGCCCATATCGCCATTGGGGGAGTGGCTTGCGCTCGTGAACTCGGATAGTAACTATCGTGGCAAGCAGCGCACCAAAGGCGATGATGCAACAGGTTGCCTCCCACCGCCATGAATAGAGGTACTTGTGGCTGCGCCACCATTTGCGAATGCTATCAAGCACTTCATCAACGGCATCGAAGAAACTTGACAGCGAGAAATTTAGGGTCGATTTGCGATGGCGCTCGCTGAATAGACTCCTAGCAGTGTCGTATTTGTTCTCAATGAGTGAATCGTTTGTGGAAAAAGGACGATCGCAGCCCTCTAGAATCCTTTCTGGCTCGAATTCGATGCTCGTAAGCATGGTTTCATCTCTACTGACAGGCGATACTGCTGGAGATGTTTCGATAGAATTATCGAGGCCTGGGATATCCAAGATGAGCAGACTTGTTCGGGGATGCGCCAAAGGTCTGGAGAACGATCCGTCCGGAGTATCAGGCCTAGTGCCTTCACTGTCCTCGGTGCTAGTTCGCGAACTTGAAGTCGACATTGGAAAGTGCAATCTCATACGAAAGCCTAACAGGCAGCGTTCCGAACGATGAGTGAAAGTGAAGAACGAGAAGACGACATGCTAAAATTGTCGTGCATTATGCGCTTGGAGCCTTCACAGCCTCGTTTCACAACGTCTCGTATCCATATTCTCATCTTACGAAAGCAAAGCAAAATAATATTACTCTGACTAACATGTCGCCTTCCGCACACAATCAGTTCACCGAGACGTCTTTGTCGGGTAAGCTTACCATTTTCCCACTGTTTATCGTGGCCTATTGAGGTAGTTGGTAGGGTAGCGAGTCCCACACTATTAGCTGCGGCTGAAAAGGCGGTGCACCAAAAGCATCGTGTCGCGTTTTGATAGCCCATCCAATCAATGATCGGGACCCGCTCTCCATGTCCAGGCCGGCAGCACTCAAAGGGCAGCCAGGCTGAATTATTGGTGCTTGGGAAAGGTTTCCCTGTAGACTTGGCTGAAGAGGCTAGCTCCTGGCGGTCCCTGCCCTGTGCCACCACAGAACTCGTATCGGACGGCTCATCTCATAGTGCTTCAACAATTCACCAAATCAATCATTTCCGACTGTTAGATAACAAAGTAGTAACAAAATCAAAGAATACAAATATGTGCATCTCTTGATGCCTGTAATAGGTTAGGAATACCTTCTATCTCCAAGTAATACATCTTTCATGATACGTTGCAGCAAGGCTGTAATACGTTACAAAGGGGCACAGTAACCTGACAATATCGCGTTGATATAGTAATTATGCGGCACGGGCTTACTCATATTATTTGCAGATTTGATTTCCTTCCCAACGTTCGCACTCTTTCTACCCCTCGACTTCCCTAATCAGTATTCTTATCGTTCTAAACCTGGTCGACTCCCTCGCACCTTTGCCATGTATTCTAACCTTGCAGTACTCATTTGCCATGGTTTCTATCATATTCCCGATCTTTATCAGCCCCTTGTGGACGCTTTGCAGTCTAGTGGCATCGAAACGTACTGTCCCCAGCTTCCAACATCGGACCTCACTAAATTGAATGTTGGCGATACAAAACATCCTATATTCGATCTCGACCCTCCACTTGGTGGTTATCCCCAAGGAAAAGAAGATTCTGAAGTTGTGCATCAGGTCCTAGAGGATCTAGTAGTCCAAGGAAAAGAGGTGTTGCTACTCGCACATTCTGCTGATGGATGGGTGGCGACGGAGACAGCCGTCCCTGAATTTCAAGCCAAAGTCCGAAATGAGAAAGGTCTACCTGGAGGGTAAGAGCTGATGGTTGAGATACATGTTGAACGCGGTCATCTTACACTGATTTTTATGGCTGGGCAGAATCATCGGTATCTTCTACTTCGGCGCGTTCGTTATTCCCGTTGGAGAATCTATTCATAGCTTCTTCCAACCTAAAAACGGACCTGTGGTCACGCCGCCGTATCTCCAATTTCATGTAAGAGGAGAACTTTAATGATCACTCCTGGATCGTCACTAACTGTATTTGGTGTAGAAGCATGGACGTGACGGTCTTGGGACTTTGAACGATCCAGAGACCTTTCTCTTTGGGGACCTAAATCGAGAGCATGCTATGAAGTGGGCAGCTATGCTCACAGCATCTCCCATTGTAAAGACCGTGCTCCAGAATGACGCCTACTCTGCGCTGCCATGTGCGTATCTTGTCTTGGAAAATGATCGTATGCTTCCAAAAGTTTACCAAGAAGGCATGATAACAGCTCAGGGCGAGAGAACTGGACCATTCAAGAGGTACAACTGTTCCTCTGGACATTCACCTCACCTGAGTTGGACCCAAGGTATGGTCGATACGGTGATAGACTTTATCAGTCAGATGAACGGTTTGTAACAGTCCAGATAGCTCGAAGATTGGCTCCGTGCTTGATATTACTTTGCTATGTGGTAGCTCAGAAAAATCAACGAACACTTTCTCAAGATCACATACCTACGACTTTGCCTTTTGTATTCAGCTAATGCGATGTAGTCCTGACGGATCCAACAGTTTACGTACGGCAATTGTAACCGGCCTGACATGAGTCACATAAACGGAGGTAGTCAGCAGATCCTAAGATTAGCCTTTATGGATTATCTGTGAAGGTCACTACCAATGCGGCGTGGTACAACATTGAACAATCATCGTCGGCTCCACAGTACTGGATCACCTTACTGCAGAGTCTAACTCCGCACACCTGGGAGAGTGTAAGACCATGATAAGGATAAAAATAACATATAGCTAATATCACTTTGATAGGCCTTAATCAGCCAACTCATGGAGTCTTGAAGTATTCTGATATCCTTCCATACACCAATCTACCCAGGGATGCTGCGAGTTGCCTGTCATAGTACATACTAATTGCCTGCTTTCATTCATATCGTATTTTCCTGGGTTCATCCCGGCGTCAACATCATCTTTCATGGTGATGGCTTTTCCTTGCTTAGACGTTAAGGACATTAACTCCGTGTACAACTCGCGCCAGGGCTAAATTAGTTAGGTTTGTGCGGCCATAATTATGACAAGGCGAGGCAGTCCGATGGTATGGTGTGCTGTGGAGAAGGAAGAGCTAAAGTGAGAAAAACTAGAGAGTATATTAGAAATCCATGGTAAAACTGCCTTTTAAAGTATGGGTTGGTTGCCTCTGTGTGGTGGGGGGTCGTGCAAATGGTGAAGAGGAACAGATCGATGTCTCCGGAAGATGCCTTATACTGTTCTAAGAGTTTCAAGACGGGGCTTATGGATTGTGGGGATTGCCTGAAGAATGAACAGTAAGTCAACAATAGTTCGCGGTGGAGCGACGCTTTCTCCTCGTCACACTCGTCCGTACAATGTATTGACGGAAACAGATCTAACAAGATCCTGCTGCGCAATTAGGTATAAGTTCTATTTTCTTATTAGCTCCGGAATAGACTCACTGCTGGAGAACCTTGACTTCTTGCGTTTGCAAAATGCTACTTGCGCAGAACGTTGGCATACAAAACGCGGAAAGAGTCCAACTTTGCCGATCGAAAGATATATGTGAAGTAAGATTCTCAACCCACTTTATCAGCACACGCCCTATAGTATTTTGCCAAAAATAAAAACGACACTGGAAACATGACTTGTATCCGTTTCTGCTGCTCAACTATCGTTATGGACAATCTCAGGATCCTTAGTGATGCTCTTCAAAATGCCGAGAAGTTTTGAAATAGGCCTCCTAGCCGTCGCATCAAGCGATATATGAGGCAGTCTAACTGTCTTCAGTCCCTTTGTACGGAAGGCGAGGTACGGGTTTGTTTCTGTAATCGTAGCCTGCTCGGGTTCTAGTACTGGGACCAGCGTCATCGTTGTCCAACAGAATACTGCGAATATTGCAAACAAGGCGTGGTCATTTTCGAGTGCGGTTAACTTGAGTGATCGGCCGTTGAGCAGGTGGTTGTAGGCGGTATCTATGCTTACTTTTTCGTTCAGTTGAAGCGAATGAAACATTTGGATTACCGCAAGACACCATTTCCAGCATCCCCGAGCCTCCGTTGGCTTTTCTTAGCCCAAGATAGTCCAGATGACCTCAAATTCGTCGCGTAGGAGTACCGCGAAGTTGATCTCCAACCGACTGAAAACGAAGAGTATCCCTGGCCAATCCCGTGCATGAGGGGATCCAAGTCCAAACAGTAGCTCTAGCGCTTGGAGACGAATGTCATCGGATGTGATTGCAGCAACTATAAAATTGTTGTCAGTTCTACCTAGTCATGTCTTCGTTAATCGACGATTCAGTGATTCACCTGTTCTCCGTTTCAGGGACGCCATAGGAAAAACCTGCTTTAAGCATTGCAATCAGGACCTGGTACATTGAGTTGCTATCGTAATTACATCAATCTCACCTGTGGGTGCTCTGGAGTCCGTCGCCATAACGCCGACCACGACGTCAATCCGGTCACGTCATCCCTTGTGAAGCGATTCTCATTTCGATGACCTTCGGGACCACTTGGATGAGACTGAAAAGACATGTTGGGAGAGTATGAATAGGAGACGTACGGATGGCGCTGGGTCCAACTGCCCGATTGAATGCAAGTTTAAAACGAAACCCCCTTGTGCGATAGCGGAGAATGGGTGTTTTTGAGACGAGCGCCGGGTTGGTCACATTGTCGTAAAAACGCCATCTGGCAAGTGTAGCCCATGAGCTGGGTATCACGCTTGGAAGGTGTCACAGACCATTGTCTTGGCATACGAAGGAGCTACGCACTAAATGCTGTACCTTTACTAAGCTGTTAAGCTTACAAGAGACATTGATTTCAATACGCGTAGACTCTGAAGCTAGCCTGACGACGAAGCCACGACTGAGAGTGATAGATCTCTTCAGGCAACTGCTAGCCCTGAGAGATATTGACGCGCGTGTTGATCGAAGGCGTTGCGATTCTGTGTCTTACCACATAGCTCTGCTGCCTGCATGAGATATCTAGGTCTTGTTTTGTCAAAGAAGGAAGAGTCAGGCGGTTTGTGCCTATAAAGGTTGGGATGGTAACAAAGGGTGAGTACGTGCATCCCTCGTACTCGGCGGTCCTGGAGCCGACTCACCGGGCCCAATACCCATTAGCATACACAAGTGAAGCTGGGGGCTGTTTACCGCTAGCAATCTGAACCCCAGTACTGGTACGACTTCGGATAGGTACGTGGCGATCGGGATTGGGGATGGTAGGGTCTTGGATGATGCCCATGCAATGCCAAGCACCGTTCGCATGTTGTGGACGTATAAGAACCAAGGGGCTAATGCAGGCTGACAGATAAAATATCCCTTCCCTCCTGCTTTGAACCCGTGAAGCTGCCTCGCTCAGATCAATCGCAATTTTTCTTCGACACTTTATACACCATGTCTCCATCGAAGAGTCCTCACACTCCGCCTCTTGGCGCTATCATCCATCAGCTGAAGATCAAGCCTATATTTGACGCTCTCGAGAAGCGTGAAAAATTCTATGCACACTACCTTGCCCGCGCAGCATGGCATGTAAGTAGGATCATTATGCGACAGGTTTCTTCAGAAAGCCCTGACATCTTCGACTTCATCATGGACCTCTATCACGCTTGCGATGGGAAATGGGAAACCTTAGTAGGGTGATGCAACATTACTCCGGAAGAACTGGCTTCCTTTCTCGAATATGCTACCATGCCCCTTTGCAACCTACGGAGCTTCTATGTAAGTCGGGATACTATTGTTGTTCATGGTATTGGCTGTGATTAGGGTGAAGGCGACCAAAAGTTCGTCCCTAGTGTAACTAGAGAAGTTCTCAAAAGATTGCCGGCTATCTCTTCGAAGATAAATGCTAACCTAGATAAAGTCATCGACCCACTGTTGGAGGTAGCCTTGGATATCTTAGTAAAATTGTTCAGTCAGGCTACTACCCTATCGACGAACTCATCACCAAGAATGAAATCGCTGCGGTCTCGGAGGTCATGAACAAGAAGTCAATTGGGCCCGAAAACACTCGAATTCAAAAGGCCATTAGAGATAGCAAGGGGGTATTATATCTGTCCCAAGCTTCTGTGAAAAATACTCCTCTAGAGCATAGCCAGGGTAAACTTGCAGATGATGTATTCCTCATCCGAGAAGATCATTCACGAGAGTTGGCGAATGTCTGCTCCGCGTTAGTTGGAGAAGGCAAAAGAATTTGCAGGCAACGACAAGCAAATCCAATCCTTGATACATTACATTGAATGCTTTTGCACCGGCAGCTTGGAAGCTTTCTAGGAATCACAGAAGATATAGGTAACGCATGTATCCGCCAGAGTGGAGAATATACTCAGGCTCATCTAGCTTTACCGCGATCCAGCTGGAATTCGCTCTAAATGGGAGACTATGATTGGTGTTGCCGATGCCGATGAGATCAAGAGGTTGAAATCTTTCGTCGACCACTCAACTACCTTCATTCGACAACCCCCCTAGGCAGTAGAAGGTGTGAATGACGGAAAAGGGCCGTTTGAGAAAAGTTTATATCAGGCCCCCGATTTTACCAGCGTCCACGGTTAGCTTTTCTTTCATACCAAAGGAAAATGCTGATTCTTATAGCGCTCTTTGTATGCGGTAGCATCATTTTCGAAGCTGCTAATCTTCCAAATGTAAGATCATACCGTCTCATGTGTTGTCAAGCTAATGGATCATAGTACGAATATATCCGAGAGACTTGTGGCTTCAAGAATATCGTCCTTGCGAACTGTCTTAGTGTTAACAACAACCCCAATCTTCCATGCTACTGGGTGGATTCGTCTGAGCTTGAGTTCTTCAAAAACACTACACACATAGTCCGATTCCTCACCACAGCTATTCAAGAGCTGCTCGGCAATGGAACTGGCAAGCTTCTCAGCGAGACCTCACCAAGAATCTATAACTTCGACAAGCGGAACTTTCCGATTAGTCCTCTCAGGGGAGAAGTCATAAATTCACATTACCTGTTTGTTCAGACTTGGGAAAGCCTTTTTGGAAAGCTAGCAGGAATAGTGGAAGAATTTCTAGCGATTTTAATGTCGAAATACCTCATGGACAATAAGGACCTGCTAAGTATCTTCGGATACACTGATCAGACCACTATCACGGCTGAAGACCGTACGTTATACTCCTTCTAATGACTATGCGCCGTGATGTTAATCCGCGATGATTAGAGTTCTTTATGCAACGTACCTCAACATCGGCGTTGACGGTCTGCAGGCTCTCAAGCATTACAACTTCCAAGATCAGAGTTGGGGCTAAGTCCACCGTCAAGTAAGCCTATCTTGCTCTTACCTAACACTATTTAACTCTCGCATAGGCCCACTTCTCCATACTAAAGCATCTTCTTCGAGATAGCGATAGTATCATCTCCATAGCACATGAGCCCGTAAAGCAATCCCTAACGGTACAAATCGACCGATCTAAGACCCTTCTTTGCGGAAAACCGTCTCTAGGGCGATATCTGTGCAAGCTTCACATCTGGCGCTACACAGCTGATGTTTCGGCTTGCAGAGAGTTTTATGAGCCTATGTGCGCAGTCAGTGGCGTGTATGAGAAGTGGCGCAAGATTGTCATGTCGAAACCGAACATAAGGTGGAAATTCGTACAGCCGAATACTTTTGTCAAGGGTGAAAACGTCGAGGTCAAAGTTTATGACGAGAGTAATGAGTGTATTATTCAGTCGTGGGTTGAGAGGAATGTTTGAAGTTAGAGTCTTGTGGGAGGGGCAATATTTGCTGTCGGTCACTACACAGGTAGCCACTGTAGCACACTAGTTATTCCTCGGGTATTGAAGCTTGACGGACAGCTTACTAGATCAACTCAAAACCACATGGCAAACCTTCCAACAAGACTCGGCACAGGGAAAGATTTCTAATTACAACGTGATGCAATAAATCGAGGAAACTTACTTTAAGTGAGCTCCCCTACAATCTATCTCCAGTCAATGGGCACCCAACTATCATACTCGTCTTCGTTTCCAAACTCTCTTGCGTCTTCACACCTGATTAATAGGTATACTTCCGCCTCGTCTCTCATAGTCTGTGTCTCAACATCAGAACCATCCTCACGCTCATATAAAGATGATCCATATTAAAGCTTTAGAGTGCTTGAATAGAATACGCGCGTGTTCGACGCGCATGCTCGACGCGCATGGTGTCGACGTGAAATTTCGTGATCTCAAGTAAGTCGCGGAAATGTTTGCTAACGACACATTGTGAGTTACAAGCCTGATTTGGGCAAGTAATAAAAGTGTATGGGCGGCAATAGAGTAGGTGAAATGGCAAGTTAAAGGAACGGATCTAGAAGTTAGTAAGAGAATAACTTACACAGAAGCCTTCACCTTTCCCTGATCTAGACAAACCACGCCCGTCTTATAGATACATCGAAGTAAGTGCTGCAAACAAGGTTAGTAATATGGAGAAAATTGGGAGATAAGACAAACATAGCTAGCATAGCCCAATTGAGCGGTTCTTCCTGTTCCTTGATGGAAGTTTCGAGTAAGTTCTGTGCCTCGTCATGCCTTCCTAGGTACACCAGACACCTTGCAGTATTCTTCTTTGTAACGGTAGGCCAGTCTACTTTCCTACTTTCCTTGATATTCTAGGCAACCTAGCTATCGCGCGATTTGTTAAACAACGTCAGCGCCGCTTTGTGTTGATTGGCAGTATTGTAGTTGTACGCGAAGGATGCCAAAAGCCTCTAGATGGTGATTTCCAATCCCGAGGTAGTAAACTTGTATACTAAAGTGAATTCCGTGCTTCCAAGCTGTATTGACTGTTCATCCAGGGGGCTGTATTGTATGACGGAAATGCCGTCCGCTAGAAGAGGTGCGTTCGCGGAGCCTAGCTCTCCGTGAGTACCTACGATTCGAAGCATAAGTCCCACCGAAGATCGGCCGAGAAGAATAGGAATATTATTGCTTGTTTAGAGTACATTATGAACTATGAAGAGATGCCATGGTCTAATATGCAGGGAAAATAGCCCGCCCCATAATCAACACTAGACACCACTTATAGCTCCGGTTATAACAAGCGCCAACAATCCTAACGCAACCTTAGTAGGCACCTGGCCGCGATAAGAGAACGCCGCATTCCCGCTTGATTCAGTCTCAGAGGATGCTGAGGAGGAAGACTTAGTTGTCTCCTTGTCGCCCTTCGAGGATGTCGCGCCCGTGGCTGTCGCAGTAGGATATGACGTCGCCGTTGCAGTAGCGTTGGTTGAGCCAGTGCACCATACATCCTCCCAGGCTATGCCAGCCTTATAAAGACAGTCGGTAAGGTCCTGGACGGACTGGTCCACGGCTAGACTCCATAGAGCGCAATCGTGGTAGTATGGTCGGGGGCCGGCAGGCTTCGCACAGGTATCGAAGAGAGATTGATAGTTTTTGATGTTTGGGATACCGCAGGCGGCGTCTTTGCTTGGGAGTTCGTATTTCCCTGGGCCGCTGCAGGTCGTTGAGGCTGCTGCCGCGGTGGCGGTGGTTGTGGCGGATGACATCGTGGGAAGGTCCGGTTACGAGAAGATGGAAATGAGAAGGAGAGGACATTAGGGACTATTATATATAAATAGGTAGTGTTCATGAGCTGTCAGTCTTGTCAAGGTTTCAGGGACTTGAGTGTGATCCGTGTGCTCTGCCGGCTATTTATAGTCGGAATAACTGTACCACCCCGAAACCCTGTAAAATAGCACTAGAGCATTGGGATAATCGAAAAGGTGAGGGATCCACCTAGAAACGGCTATTTTGACAATAACGAAGCCGATCATCGATGTCTGTAGGCTCTTTCATTCGAAGCAAGGAGCTTGGGGGGTCAGTGAGCGATGGAGAGTCGGCAGTACAGATTCAACCCAGCGCCTCTGGCAGTTGAAGATACAAACGAAGATCAAAATTATCCTTCCGATAACTACGAGGTTTCCTCCAACATGCGCTTCTCTTTACTTATCGTCATTACTCTCGTTGGGGCTGCGTGTACCGCCAAGGTTGGAAAATCCCATTAAAGTCCAACTTTTCGTTTGCGGTGTGCTGATGTTAATCCACTTGCGGGCTTCTGTATGTAGTTATTAGTAGCCGGATTTCAATTTTTACGTTGTCGAAGGCCGGAAACAGTGATTTTAGCGGAGAATTGGCTTAGTAATGTTCATGTAAATCCTGTATAAACATGCAAAAGGTCATATCTTTTACATACGACCATAATTGCTTGCGGCTCATTTTCTTTCTAGTCTATTTCGCGCGAATGCCTTGTTTCGATGACCAGAGATATGTAACGCAAGTTTCGTTTAAGATGGTTTTCTCAATCTTTAACTTTCATTTCTCTTGCCTCGCAAAGAATCGGTTCCACATGTATCTATTTACCTCCACTTCGACCTGCTCTTCCGAGCAATACAATCCTTTCAGGATGCCAAGCCTCAGTCCTCTGACCAAAAACGCCAATCGCCCGTACGACTTGGGTCTCGTTGTGGAGCACAAGGATAACACACCTCGCAACCCCTTCGTATGCAAATGTTGGGCTCGCAGAAACGTCCTCCGAATATATTAACAATAGCGCCCTTCTCAAGTAGCAGCTTGGCGATAGCATCGTGGTATCGCTCGACCGCTCCCATGTACGCATTGCCAAAGAATCCGCCACAGATATTGATGTCTGCGCCTTTGTTGAGGAGGAGGTTTACGATATCCTCGTGCCCTTTTGAAGCGGCTGCTTGGAGTGCTGTACCGTAATAGCCGCTGTTGGCGTTGACGTTGGCGCCGTTGTCAAGGAGGATGTTTACGATGGCTTTGTGGCCTATGCTGGAAGCTGCCTGGAGCGGAGCTTGGAGCTTGATGTCGGCACCCTTTTCGAGGAGCAGCTTTACGATAGCTTCGTGTCCGGAGCCAGAAGCTGCGTGGAGCGCGTTGCCGTAGTAACTGCTTTCCATGTTGATATCGGCGCCGTTGTCGATCAGAAACCGTACCATTGCCTCGTGGCCATGAGACGCGGCTGGCTGGATTGGATTGCCGTATTGTCTGGCATCGAAGTTGATCTCTGCACCATTGTCCAACAGCACTTTTGCGGCGCCCACATGCCCCTTATCAGCAGCCGTCTGAAGAGCCTTCCCGTAATGTCCCGTGTACGTAGTGACTTTCGCTCCATGATCAATCAGTAACTGTATGATCGCTTCGCTACCTCCATATGCTGCCGCACCGATTGGGTCGCCCCAGGAGCCATTTTCAGAATTGGGATCGGCTCCTTTGGTAAGCAGCAGCTTTACGATTCCTTCGTGGCGGTTCCGCGCAGCTGTGTGGAGCGCATTGCCCCATCTCCTGGTGCTCTGCCAGTAACGACGACCGGTCGTCGAGCCTTCGATGGGCTCAAAAACCGGGCCGTCGTCTACCTTGGCGCCTCGTGATAAGAGTAGCTCTACGACGTCTTGATGCCCATTTTTGGACGCCAGAAACATTGCATCATAATCGCGGTCATCGTCAGATCTAGCGTGTACATTGGCTCCCTCGTTTAAGAACCGTTCGACCGCTATGATCTGGCCTCTCTGTGCAGCCCCTCGGATTCCTGAGCTCTGGCACTCTTGCACATTGTGACGATAGAGGTAAGTATTGGCGAGATTGTAGAGGCGGCGATTGGACTGTGCAAAGGCGTTGATATCCACGTCTGATTCCAGGGCCTCTACGATCTCGAGAAGTAGTTCATTTGATAAGCGAAGCATTCCTATCACTCAGTATACTGAACCTCAAAGGTATCCCCGATTCCACCTCGCGGATAGCTCCGTCCCGCTGCTGAACTTCCTCGCCCACACGTCCCGTGGGCAATCGTGTGTTACCTCACGAGCACTGGCGCACTAGGGTCCTTCCCGCTATACTAAGGGCGCTGTAAGGCTATGAATATGGTCGAACAGGGCTAGCGCTCTCTAGGACAGGGACACAGTGAAGTATAGCTGAATTGAGATTAAGATAAGAGTGAGGAGAGGTAAGGTGCTTAGGGAATAGGTCCTGATATATCCGAACTTACTAAACTATGACTACTACCAGCTAAACCCAATAGGGCTTAAGGCACCGAAACTACAGTAAGATTGTTAGAATACGAAAATTAAGGTAGTTAGAAGGACCAATAATGATGCCAGAGACGAGTTTTGCAGACGGCAATTGGAAGATGTCTTCAGATGTAATATAGAAGAAGTGCACGCTACATACCTCCAATAACCCACGCCATCACCCAACTTGGCAAGGTCGTTTTCAAATGCTTCCATACCTACACGCCTTCGCTTTTGCTCACGCATCCTTGTACTCTTTGTTGAATGCCCTCCCAATAACCATTCTCCTAACTTCGCTCGTGCCAGCTCCAATTTCATACAGCTTCGCATCCCTCAGTATCCTCCCCGCAGGCACCTCGTTCATATAACCCATACCACCCATCAATTGCACTGCATCGGCCGCGACCTCACTTGCCCTCTCGCCTGCATACAAAATCGCGCCGGCGCAATCTTGTGTCTTGATGTCTGGATTCTCATGGCTCTCATCGATGTGTCTCGCGACGGAATACGTGAAGGCTGACGAAGCACGGTACTTTGTATACATATCTGCGAGCTTGCCCTGGATAAGCTGATTGTGCGCGATGGGCTGACCGAATTGCTTGCGTTGGTGGGTGTAGGGCAGGGCGATGTCGAGGGAGGCTTGCATGAGGCCTAACGGGCCGGAAGAGAGCACCAATCGCTCGAGGTCTAGGCCTTCCATCAACACCCTCACGCCTTTGTTTACCTCGCCCAGCACATTTTCTTTAGGCACGAAAACATCTTCAAAAACGAGCTCGCCCGTGTTGGAGCCGCGCATGCCAAACTTATCAAGCTTCTGCGCGACGGAAAAGCCTTTTGCTGAGGTTTCTACAATGAAAGCTGTTATGCCTTTTGAGTCAGCGTCGGGTTGGGTTTTGGCGTAGACGACGATTGTGTGGGCATCTGGACCGTTGGTGATCCACATCTTCGTTCCGTTCAGAAGGTAGCCTCCATCTACTTCTTTGGCCGTCGTCTTCATGCTGACGACGTCAGAGCCTGCCGAATGCTCACTCATTGCTAGTGCACCAATTTGCTCGCCAGAAACCAGCCCGGGAAGGTATTTCGCTTTCTGTTCCGGGGACCCGTTGAGCGAGAGCTGGTTTACGCAGAGTTGTGAGTGTGCCGCGTACGAGAGACCGATACTTCCTGCATGATTGTCAGCTGCTTTACGTCCAGATTCAAGAGAATATGGCACGCACCGCTCGCGCGACTCAGCTCTTCCAGGATTACGCAATGCGCCTGATATCCCATAGCCAATCCACCGTATTCTTCGTCCGCTGTAGGGCCCAGGAAGCCCGCCTCGCCGAACTTTCGCCACATGTCATTCGGGAACTCGTTTACGAGATCGGTCTTCTGTGCGAGCTCTTCGGGAATCTCTCGTCCTGTTCACCTCTACATTAGTGCTTGCTCGCCTTAGAGATGCTATGATATGCGGGATCTAGATATGTCTAGACATGAAGGAAACGGCAAATGCTCACTTGCAAATCCTTGTACACTTGCCCTCAGCTCATCGAGATCTGCCTGTGTAGGCGGCACGAAGCCTTTCGGATGTTTGCTAGAAGCATACCGCCTCCCAACGACGAAAGCCGCACGCGGTTGGCGCTGGCCCAGCTGGCGCACACTGCGAGCAAAGAGTGTGGATGCGACGGCAGACATTCTTGCAAATGCTCGGAGCAGATCAGAACCGAAGACCTTCACTCCAGCAGAGTAGCACTGTAAAGGACGACTCGCAGCGCTTTAACGACCGGGAACGATGCCAGGAACCGAACGGAATTAGGTCACAAGAGGTTGGAAGAAGGTGTCTTTGAATTGTGAGGTATTGGATTGGTGTTCCTGTCGAAGAAAAGTTGAAGCCCGTATACGCATTCGAGCAAGTGAAAGCCGCGGCTCACTGGGCGGTTTCTGACGGCTGAAGCATGCGGAGACGCACGGACCGTCCAACGCGTGGGGAAGGGTGCCGAGGGAGAACGGGCGCGGAGCGTTCCGCGTCGAGCCTCACCACTCCGTGACAACATGCACGACAAACTAACATGTATCATAGCTCATCTACCTTCTTCATAGCCCGCCCATTGCATTCTCCAACATCCAATGCCACCAGGAACCTGCTCACGCAATTGTACGCAGCAATTGTAGCCGTCAGCTCCACAACCTGCTTGTCATCTAGCACATGCCTCAAGGCCGTCGCCACCTTGTCATTAACCTCCACGCCCACCGTCATCTGATCCGTGTACGCGAGCACAGCCCACTGCTCCTTCGTCAAGCCAGCCTTGTCCCCAAATTCCGCTTCATTGCCTTTCTTCACCACGTCTGCCGTGAACGCCGTGTCCAACCCTTCCTTCGATATACCGCCCTTGAGCGCGAGCGCAGCATGTACATCCCATTCGTGAACGGCGTGATTGAGCACAGCGACGCGTGATATGGCGAGCTCTTTGAGGGAGTCGGGAACAGACGTCTTTGTGCGGATTGCGCCGATGAAGGAGTTCCAGCCGTCGGCTACGGCTGGGTTGTGCAGGAGGGCGAGGTCGAGCGGAATAAGGGGCCGTGGAGCGCGCCGCGCTGCTATGCGCTCGTAGATGGGCTTGTCTTCTTCGGTAGGCGGTTCCTTGGGGGCGTACGGGACGCGCATTTTGAGGTCTGTGAGAGTGGTGAAGCGGGGATGTCTATGCGAAGATCGCAAGAGTACTCTGATGATACTAGAAGCTGTGCGTTTAGAAGTAAGGATTGGGACCATCAGATCCCCGATTTGCGTGGAGTTGTACGGCTTTTAGCTGCGGAACTTGCCTGCGGAGCTTGCCCGCGGTGCTTCCCCGCGGTAGCAGACGCGGTAGATATCTTTCCCATCTTCCCTCGGCGATATCGGCGGCGAAACCAAAGCGCCCTACAGCATGCGCGTGCTCACGTTATCAAAATGTCGATCACGAAGAAGGCTCTATGCTGAATGTTTAAATATTTACATTCGAAAAAAGGTGCTGTTCGCGGAACAAGCAAGCTATCAAATGCGCCAGATACATGCAGATCCAACTCCGGGAATGTCATAAAAATCGTAGTCTTTCATAAGGCATAAAGATCCCAATGCAATAATGATTTCCTCACTTTTTCCTACAACTTCGCAACACCCTCGAGAGGTGCTGTCTTACCATCGCGCGGAGCGAGCCGTACGTCGTAGGTAAGGTCGAGCTTCGCCTTCTCATCGTTGGAGGGGAAGAAGTCGATCAGTAGATCATCCTTGACGGCGAAAACGGTGTCGTTGGTAACGTAGGGGTCATCACGGGGGTAGATCTGTGTGGTCACAGGCTTGTAACCCTCTGCCGTGATCATCAAATGGATGTGTGCAGGGCGCATCGGGTGCCTGTCGAGCGCAGTGAAGAGAGCACCGGCAGCTCCGTCGGTGGGGAGCGAGTATGCCGTAGGCTTGTAGCAGTAAAACCAGTATTTGCCCTCCTCATTGCACCTGAACTTGCCGCGCAAGTTGTTGGGTGTCTGGTTCTCGGGGTCCTGGAAGTCGTACTTGCCATTGGCAGAAGCTTGCCAGATGTCAATGACGGCGCCGGGGATGGGCTTCTTGGTGTCGAGGTCGGTGATGATACCGTGCATGAGGGTGACCTGGCCGTTGGGAGCAGGGTTCTGGATGATGGAGCCGCCGTTCTCACGGAAGGGGGCGTTGGGCGACCAGAAGGGACCCAGAATGGAGGATGATGTGGGCTCCTCGCCAGACTCATTCACGTGCTTGTGTGCGATCTCGTCGACGAGGGACTCAAGGCCCAACACGTCGGACATGCGGTGCGCTTCGTTGCGGGTGGCGGTTGAGGTCTGGCCGATCAAGTTGATGAACTTGACACCTGCCATCCACTCGTCGACGGTGAGCTCGACTTCACGGGTGAAGTCGTGGAGGTGGCGGATCAGCGAGGACATGACGACGCGGAGACGAGGGTCGGTATTGGGACCCATTGCGTTGATAACGGCATCGGTGAAGTTGGGGTCGAAGCGGTGCTGGGCACCATTCGGCTGTACCTGGGGTGCTGTCTGGTTGGCGTTGGAGGCCATTGTGTATGTTTATGGTAGAGACGGGATACGTGAGGGCAGTATATGTTGTTCAATTGATGTCTCTTCAGACGAGAAAGAAACACAGCAGAAAGATGGAGATGAGGGTGGGAAACGACCAGCAGATAGCCACCCAGAACTTATTTATTACCAACCGTGCAGCCGCCTTCGCCACGATCTGCCCTCGCCGCCCGATCAATTCCAGCCCGTGATTGTTCTTTCATTGACGGCGTAACGCGCTACGGTAGGGTTGGTCGGGAATTGGGGAACGTCACTGCTCGCCAAAGCCATCTGTGCCAGTGCCGAATGCTGCGATGCGGGGCACAAGCTAGCCGGGGGTTCCGCCCAATCACGCCTCTCGTAATTGTGGGTAAAGGCTTATCCGCTCTTCTTCCACGTCTCTCCAGCCCATCGAGTGTACCTAGCGGTAGTGCCCCGCTCCTCGGTTTGGGGTTCGGCGCTCTGCAAAAGAAGGGACGCGGCGCCATGGACAAGAAGGACTGCTCGTACAAATTTTGTCCTAGCATTGATTTTCCGAGAATCGAGCGATTGCCCTGAGGAAGAGCCGGGTTGCGCAAGATGGGAAAGCATCATCTTATGATCGGGACGTGGGTGAAGCCCGGCGTCATCATCACGGTCGCGTTCGACGATGAGAAGCTGACCCTGGAGCTGGTCAAGAAGACGGAGATTCCGCAAGATGAACCGATCAGCTGGATGGCTTTTGACGTATGTGTAATTGACCCATCACAGGCATCCCAATGCCTCTTGAGCGAGCCGATGGCTGATCTGTGTTGGAACCGATAGCATCAGAGAAAGAATATCTATGGCGCAAGCATGAAGAAATGGAGCAGCCACAAGGTTGAGAGCCCGAGCGAGATCGTGCACACAGGCAGCTTTGAAATCGGCGGACACCGTACGTAGAACTTGCGATTGTATCTTCAGCTAAAAGCTAATCGCTGCGGCAGCAAAGGCAAAAGATGCAGACACAAAAACGCGCGCCATATTCCTCCTTCCGGCACGGAAACCGCCATACAACGTCTACTGTAACCCCTTCTACGATTACGCGGGATACGGGAATATCTTCAATGTGAACAGCGATGGCTCACTCAAAGAGAACATACAGGACTATGAGTACTGCGACAAGTCTGCGATTCATGGCATGGTTTTCGATCCTACCGAGACATACCTGTACAGCGCTGACATGTGGGCGAACCGCGTATGGTGTCATAAGAAGACTGACGATCAAGGAAGACTAGAAACGGTCGGATTTACAGAAGCGGAAGGCAAGAAAGATCACCCAAGATGGGTAGAGATGCATCCCTCAGGGAAGTATCTGTACGCCTTGATGGAAGCTGGAAATAGAGTTTGCGAATATGTTATCGATCCGCAAACTCATCTACCTATTTACACGCATAGATGGTTCCCGCTGATACCGCCTGGTAAGTCCAACCATCAATGAATATCTTAAGACAAAGTATGCTAACGATGCATCACAGATATTCCCAACCCGCACATGTATCGCTCCGACGTTGTCTTTCTTACGCAATCCTCGAACTACCTCTTCGCTACATCGCGCGCAAACTCCTTCGATCTTACCGGCTACATTGCCGCATTCAAGATCTCAGAATCCGGGTCCATCGAACGGCAGATATGCCTCAATCCCACGCCGACAAGCGGAGGCCACAGCAATGCTGTAAGCCCGTGCCCTTGGAGTGATGAATGGTTAGCATTGACGGACGATGAGAAAGGTGGAGTGGAAATTTATAGATGGCACAAGGAATTCCTTGCCAGAGTTACAAGATTGGAGGTGGCAGAGAAGGGATTCGGGATGAACGCTATATGGTACGATTGAAGTTGCTGGCATTGGGGTTTTATGTAGACCATTGTCTCTGGCGTACCAAGATGTAGGCTCGAGATAGGTTGAAAGATGCCGAAAAAAATCAACAAAATTCCGAGTTATACATATATTTTCCCATTTCCCACGAGACTACACGTTTTGATGAATACAATATAATTTTGTTGCATGCGGTCTTTTCTCGCATGTAGCGTTCCGACTTCCGTTCCGACCTCGGAACAAGCTGGTGAGGAGGGGCAGATGTCTTTGCAGCTCCACAAGCTAGTGTAGCCGGCAAATGTCATCGGCGAGCTCCAAACTGCCTGAGGGGAGCACCATCATGACGCCGAGGGTAATGCGACCCTTGCCTTCGCTAGATCTCATCGTCGTCTGGACCGAAACGTACCCTCCTTGATATCGTACCGTAAAGCCTCATAGAGCATCAATTAGCAATCCACCATCCGCCATGGCGTCCCAAAATGCTACCCGCGGCATCCTGTACGTAACAATGCAGCCCAAAGAAGGCCTGCCTCCTGTCCAATTTCATGACTGGTAAGTAACAATCCCCTTTGCTATAGCATCCACCTTGCCAACCATGCTAAACACGTCCCTAGGTACAACAACGAGCACGGCCCTGGTCGCCTCCGCCTCTCCTTCTGCCAGAACGGCTTCCGGTACCGCGCAAATGACCTCCCCGCCTCCTCATCCACTGGGACCCAAGCACAACCAGAATGGATGGCTATCTACGACATCGACGACATGGACATGCTCACCAAGGACGTGTATACGCGACTGCGCAAAGCACCCGTGCAAAGCCAGAGAGAACGCGATACAATGAAACAGATACACGTTGACAGGCGGTTCTATGATGAGGTCGAGGGAGGTGAGTGGAAAGCTGAAGATTTCAAGGTCCTAGAGGAAGTGCAGAATGAGGGTGAGGGCAACGTCATGGTCGCTGTCTTCCTTTCGTTAAAGGAGGGTGACGGTAAGGAAGAAGAGTTGGCCAAATGGTATCGCGAAGAGCATGTTCCACTGTTATCCAAAGTGCCGGGTTGGCGCCGGACAAGGCGCTTTGTGACGAGCTACTTGGACCTGCAAGACGGAAGGGAGAAGGTGTACCTCGCGCTTCATGAATATGCACCGCAGAATGGGCTGGGCGGGGAGGAGTTCAAAAAGGCTACGTCCACAGATTGGAATAACAAGATCTATGAGAGCGTGGTTGAGTCGAAGCGCAGGAGAGTGTACGATCTATACTATACGTTCGGGCCGGCACCGCGAGATCTAGAGTCCCTCTCTTCGTCCGACACTATTCTTGCGGAATCCACGGACGGCGCCACAAAGACGTATCCAGCTTCTTCCAACCAGGATGTTCCGGCGATCGAATCATTCATTACCACACCAGACGGTGTGAACATCCCTTACCGCCTAGAAGGCTCCTCCAACCCGAACGCCCCACTTTTGATCCTTTCGAATTCGATTCTCGTCGAACACGGCATCTGGGACGACTTTGTCAAAGAATTCCTCCAACTAACAGGAAACAAATACCGCGTCCTGCGCTATAACACTCGCGGCCGCACTGCACTTCCTTCATCGGCGAATGAGACCGTCACAGTGGATAAATTAGCCAGCGACATCATCACCATTATGGACGCCCTACGCGCAAAGACGGCCAGCGTTGTCGGCGTCAGTTTAGGCGGCGCGACAGCGCTCTGCGCCGGACTCACCTACCCAGAGCGAGTTACCACTTTCGTGGGCTGCGACACGAACTCCTTCGCACCAGAATCCAACCCCAAAGCTTGGGGCGAGCGCATCGAGGTCGCTGAAAAGGAAGGTCTCAAGTCATCGTCGACCTCAGAGCCCATCGTTGGCGAGGAGCTTGCGGAGATGACGACGCGCCGTTGGTTCGTTAAGGAGAGCTACGACAGTGCGGAATTAGCAAAAAGGATTGCTACAGTGAAAGAAATGGTGAAAACGAATTCGCTTGCGGGTTTCAAGGATGGTGTGAAGGCGCTGTATCAGTACGACTTTAGAGATAGAATGGGGGCGTATAACGGAAAGGGTGCGTTCGTGGTAGGTGCTGGTGATGGAGTCTTGCCCAAGACTATGCAAGGGATGGCAGATTCTTTAGGGAAAGGCGTCGAGTTGAAGGTTGTCGACAAAGCTGGGCACCTACCGATGGTGGAGCAGCCGAAGGAGGTGGCTGAATTTGTTGCGAGATTTCTGGGGTAACAGCGGCGTAGCTACATGGTAAGTGCTTTTGCAATATTTGAGATGTCGTCTTGTCCGGGGTGATCATGATTGATGCAAGAAATGGCGCATTCCTCTGCTCTGTAACTCATCACGTGGGAGCATTTAATGCACAACACATAAGTAGTTTATAGAAGGTGATTCCATATATTTGGCTTTTTTGAGTGTTTCTTGAAAGTATGCACCTTGCAGCCTGTGCGACGCCACTGGACGATGGCTTATTGACAAGAGGCTTGATACCATAAGAGACTCTGTGCCGGCTTCCTTGCATCGGATAGCCAATAATATCGCGATCAACAGTTGAAGCCTTGTGAAGTAACAAAAATAGGAAGCCGGACTTGATAATATGTGTGAAGAATCCACAGATAGACTAGCCGTCAGCCCTTGCTATTGTAAGTTGGCTGTTATAGGTCCGTAGGCCGGTATGAACGTACGAAGAAGCTCGTTTTTATTAACTATTCGGCCTAAATAGTTTCAGCACTATGAGTAAATAGCCAATAAAATAAGCTCCTTCGTAAAAGGTATATAGACTAAAACTCATCAGGAAAAAGCACTTGTGCCCAAAACTGTAGAAGAATACGCGTATTATCCAAATTGAGTGTTAGTAATGACACATGACATCAGCTGATTTTCTCATTTCACTTTGCTCTATGACAAGAAAGCTTACAAAACGTCGCGGCAATCTTCCGCTCTTGGGCCACAATTCGTCCGTCCGCCGCGACTAACAACAGCTACATCGCAGTCAATCTAGGACTATACAAATCGGCTGTAAACTCTATTTATTTCACTTTCTGATAAAATACGTTTCAATAGAGAACCTTGCAAACATTTTCGACAGCTCTGTGGCCTTACTACCCCAGACTAGTCTACTCTAAGCGAGTATGTCCAGGTCAAACTTCGCAGCAAGTAAGCTTCCAGATTCACTAGCTTCATTCTTCAAGGACTAACCTTTACTCCTCCAGTTCTTCCTTCTCCAAAAGCTCCCTTAGAAGTCCATCCTGTTCCCTTCTATATCCCAGGCCCAACAGAACTTCTTATTAAGAACTCGTGCATTGCACTCAATCCCATCGAAGCCAAAATCGCCATCCTCAATGTCATTCCATATACGCCCTATCTGGCCATTCTAGGTTCCACATATGGCGGAATAATTGAGGCTATCGGTTCTTCCGTCAGGGACTTCCGCGTTGGAGACCGAGTAGTAGTTTCCAAAAGATTTGACGTTAAAGGAAACCAATATGGTGCGTTCCAGCAATTTGTAGTATGCGGAGATAAGATGGTGAGCAGGATGCCAGATGAGGTGGATCTGCAGGTACCGGCGAGTCTGATGATGAACTTAACCTGTGTTGTCGGGCTATTCACTGGCAGGCTGGGACTGGAACGACCACCTCTAGACGACACCAAACCTCAAACGAAGGATATCAGAATTTTGGTATATGGCGGTTCGTCTAGTTTCGGTGGGTTGTCGGTGCAGTATCTGAGTCAGGCCGGGTACCAAGTCGTTACTACCTCTTCACCTAAGAACCGCGCTTTCGTCGAAACGCTGGGCGCCACGGCCGTCATCGACCATATGCAGGATCAAGAGACTCTCATCAAACAACTTATAGATCATGGTCCATACAGCGTCGTAGTCGACTTCGTCTCCGTCGCAAGTACCCTCATGATAACGGCAGCTGCGCTCAAAGCTCAGGGCGGCGGCAGGTTGTTCACGATGCAGCCCGGGCGCGAGGAGCTTCCCGCTGGTGTGGAACGGGTCTTTGAGCCCTACTCCGAGTCTTTGTATGAGGAAAAGCATCGAGACTTGCAGAAGTGGGTCGTGGAAACGTATCTACCGCAAGGGATTACTAAGGGTTTGATCAAGCCTCTTCCCATCCAGAAAATTGATGGTGGATTGAAAGGTGTGAATGAAGCCCTAAGGAGTGTTTTTGAGAGTAGAAACGGAACTAGATATGTTGTTGATCCGTGGGATTAGGTTGTGTGTATGGTTAGGGACTGATGGGGATGCAACTTGTGCTGTTAAGCGTTTCACGGAGGTGCTATAATATAAGTCTACCTATAGCTTACCTTTGAAGAAGATAGATTAAATGATGGGAAAACGTACTTCTGGGGTATTTTGATTCGTGGAACCGATCTTATGTCCCAAATGGTCAAAAAAGCGTGAAAGTAAAACATGGTGTTTGTTGGATATAGTGCGCTGTGGAATCGTCCGTTTACCGCCTCGATACAGAGACTACAGCGTTGAGTACGAAAAGCTTTTCTTTCGTTGTCGCTATATGTGTACAGTACATGAAAACCAAAGTTATTTTTAGGTTGCGTTTGAAGTTCCGGCCGAATTGATAAACGCCGTCTGTTAAAACCCTCGGAAAGAATCAACTTGGAAGTCTCAGTGCAGCATGTATCACCTCATAAGTAACAAAATCACATGTTTCTGAGAGAGTGTGATGAGATATGTGTGAAATTGGGATGAAGTCGATGCTTGAAACAAATCAGGGCTGCTGAGATGATAATATATCTTGGGGGGAGTGGATGTGCGCAACGGAAATCGCGACTAGTGGAATGATAATGTATCATGGGTGGACTTAATGGCTAAATAAGTAGTAAAAGGCAGATTGTACTGAAGCTAGGCTTGCTTTGATCCCTCCCAATAGGCAGCGATAGAGCAGAATCTAGTCTCCATCGCAATCACTACCATCATCACCGTCACCACCAACTCCCTTTATGTTCTCATTCTTCTCGATTAGGTCATTTTTCTTTTCTGTATATCTGTCAAAGTCGTCCTCTCCATCGAACTTCCAGCCATTGGGAATAACATTTCCAGCGGCGTCGCGGGGCAGTGACAGGTTTGCGCCGTCATACTGCCCCATGTCTGGTCCCACTTCAAACTCAGGCAGATCTTTGGGTTCAATCGAGTTTGGGTCAATGAACCTACAAGTCAGAGCAAAGCGCATTCGGCCCTTATGCGTCACAGAGTGCTCGTAGTAAGTTTGAATGGGAGCACCTATCATAAAGACTTCATCGCCATGGCCGAGAACCATTTCGAGAATAACAGGTGGGTTCTCAACCCACTCGAGGCCCATGTCTACGGCAACCTGCTTGTAATATGCCTTAGTATTCATGGCGGGGGCCTCGCGCAGGATTTCTTCATGACGAGCTGCTCGCTCCTCATACTTTAGACAGCCAGGGATGGGAGGGTGCTCGTAGTCGTATATGCCAGCCTTACTCCTTCCGCAGTAATGCGTCGACTTCATCCGAATCTCCATTTTACCAGTGTCTCCAAGGCTAAGAGTGGCAATGTTTGGACCAACACCGTGCTCGCCGTCATCATGGAACCCGATCCCTTGATCTTCGAAATAGGACAAAACCAATACTTCATTAAATTCCATCAGCCTCCACTCTGCGGATACTTCTTCAAGAGATTTACCCTGATCCCGAGCAAGGACTTGTTTCATGGACCAGTTCAATCGAGTGCGAACATCAGGTATTGCACGAGCTTCCGCATCTCCAAACGACCGCGACTTATCGATTCCCGTAGCGATAAACTTGTATGGCATTCCGAAGTTCACGTTCATATGACGTATGTATCGAGGATCCGTATGCTTCTCAGACACCATTTTGCGTCGCCGAAGTCCAATATCGACCCGCTGAAGCTCTTCGAACATATCATTTGGGCCACCTGGTGCTTTATTGATCGTATCATTGGCAATGTTGTGAACTACGTAGCAAACGGCCACCGGGAAGCTGTAGCGATTCATGCGAAAGTTGTTCGCATAGACTGGCTTGGAGGTGCGAATTGTATTGCCATAAACGATGTCTCGGCTTGGTGTGTAGCCATCTGTGAGGGGGAAAGCAGGGCCTGAATCTGTGATAGCTGATACTGACATAACTTTTCGAGGCACGCGAATTTGAAAGTGGCATCCCGGGGTTTCGCAATCCCAACCAAGGAAAGACATGCGCATGATGCATCCTCGACATCGCGGACATACCACTCCGTTCCATCCTGCCCTTGTGTAGAGGTCTTCCGCCCTAGTGTCCTTAGAAAATCCCATTTGTCTATACTCCAAAGGAAACTGCAGATGCTCTTCTGGCCAATTCGTCTTCTGCTTCACGAAGCGTGGATCATATACAAGAGTATCGCCGTCCAGCCTACATAACTTACCTGAACGTGTAGGAAGCTTCCAAAACGCCTTGCAGTCCTTATGGAGGCACACCCATCCTTGGAGATAAATTTGCTCAAACGTTTTTCGACATGAACGGCAAGATGCAACGATGGGTCGCTGAAGTGACCCAGACGGAGCTATCTCTTCGCTGCCCTCTGGCTGAAACCATGCCGCCTCGCCATACGGGTTTAGCCTCTCGAAGCGGTACCTAATGCACTTCTTGGACACTTTACTCTCTGGGTTCTGCTGCTCCTCCCACCATATGTGTGTTGGCTTGAAGTGCCCAAGCACACAATATTGATGTGGCATCCGTGAAGGCATAAGCTTGTTGTTATCTTTTGTGATCAGGATGACCGGATTGTAGGCCTTCATAGTGTTCCTCAGTGCTGTGGTCTTGTGATTTTCCTTCTGATCTTTGGCGACGCCTCTTTCCTTGGTTTTTGTGTTCAGCTGTTCCATGCCGCCGGGTGCACGCGCTATAATGACGCTACCGTCCGCGAAGTCACGCGGCAAAGGAGTATCGGAGAACAAGTAGGCGTAGGCAAGCCCATCCTTCGTATAAGAGCCACTCTGATACAGCTTGCAATTGGGCACAGTTTCACAGAGAGAAAACCGATCCTTCGCCCACACTAAAGGTTGACCTCCCGGCTCCGGTTTCATTTTGTGCAGCTGTGGTCTTCCGACTGGCTGTGCATACGCCATTAATTGTTTTGCCGTGGACCAGAGAGTGTCAGATACTGCAAAATTGTTCATTGATGACGGGTTCAGTATAGTTCCAGCAGCCTGAAGAGTGGAAGAGTTTTCATCTGGTGACTGAGCCACCGCATCCTGGCCTTCAATATTATAGTTTTCGTCTGTTGACGCCCGGCTTTTCTTTAGGCTTTTCTTTGGAGACGAAGTCTTTATATCGTGCGTTGCGCGCTTTCGTTTGATGGATTTTGGTGGGGTCAAATCCTCTGTGGCTACTGGGCTGGAATCCTGAATTCGTTTCAAGGAGTTATTACCCAAGTTCAACACCACGACTAGGGAATGAGGCTTCGGTTTAGGTACAGGGTGAGGCTCCGGTGATTGACTTCTGACTCCTGCCCGGGAGAGTTTGACAGAACGTCGTTGGATTCGTGGGCTCCTTCGAAGCGCTGTCGGGATTGAGGGAATAACAAGAGTCGATGGGTTCGGGCTAGACTTGCGTGTGTTTTGCCTTCGTTCTGCCGTATCTTGGGCTTCCATCGCCTGTGAACATTCAGAAAGATCGTCAGGTATGTCGCTCAATTCCAGTTCTGTATCGACGAATTGTTGCACATTCTCTTCGCTGGGAACACGGCCGATTAAAGCCGTCTCACGGTCCACCAACGCCATGATGACTAACAGAGTATAATCATGAAGAAGATATTAGTGACTGGATTTGAAGTTACAGACAACCACTAGGCAGCCCGTTGAGGACGACTCAAGGCGTTTTGCAATAGCTTAGCCTCATCCTTTACCTCGAGAAGACGCAAGGTGAAGGTGAGTGCTGAGAGAACGGTGGTAGTCTCAAAGTCACATAGGTTACCATGGTACAGTAGCAAGGTCATGACGTTATCTTAGCGGCGCACCGTACACACAAACGAAGAGCTTCCTACTCGAGGATATTTTACGTTGCCATTCAATGGATTGCCTCAGCCAAACACTAAATTACCCCTGCCGACACACTAGGCTCTTCTAAGACGTGAGCCTCGGCTACACGGTGCTACCCCAGCTTTCTGTAACAGCTTTCCCCGCACCAATGAAGATGCAGCTTCCGGCACCCTCGGTCTATCTGGAGGGCATTCCGAACCCCTAGCTTCTCTCCTTCTTCACACGCGCTCTGCCGTGCCTCAGACCGACACTCCTAACACCATGTGAGCGCGACCATCCCAAGTGAAGGCTGGCCACTGACCCAATCGCAGGCCCTTCTATCCGCCATCATGGGTTCCCAAGCTTCCCTTCGATCCGCCCGATTCTATCACCGTCGCTGACTTTATCCTGGATGACAACTATGAGCGCCATCCGCTCGGCTATTCACGTCCATTTTTTACGTGCGGTATAACGGGAAAGGAGTACTCGGCGTTGGAGGTCAAGGAGCGCGTCGACTACCTCGCCCGAGGGCTCGCCAAGGAACTTGGATGGCGGCCGAATGAAGGCACCGAGTGGGACAAGGTTATTGGTGTATTCAGCGTGAATGCGCTTGACACAGTCCCATTGGCATGGGCTACCCATCGCCTTGGCGGCCTCCAGACACCCGCGAACGCTGCGTATAGCGCCGCCGAACTCGAATATCAACTGAAAAACTCGGGCGCAAAATGTCTCTTCACCTGCCTTCCCCTGCTCGAGACCGCGAAAACAGCTGCGAAAAGATCTGGGATACCGGACAATCGCATTTATATCTTGGAGGTGCCCAAAGAGCTTACTGGAGGCAAGGTCGCACCTCCCGGTATGAAGACAGTGGATGACTTCATTCGCGAGGGCGCAAAGTTGGATCGCTTGGAGCCGCTGAAACTGGCACAAGGTGAGGGGGCAAAGAGAACCGCCTTTCTGTGCTATTCTAGCGGGACTTCGGGTCTGCCCAAGGGTGTGATGATCTCGCATCGCAATGTAATTGCGAACACAATGCAGATTAAGGCTTTTGACGGCCCCACGCGACAGAAGTTGCAGCAACCAGGCACTCAATCCGAGTACACAGAGAATGTTCTAGGCCTGCTACCCATGTCACATATCTACTCTCTGATTGTCATCTGCCATGTGTCTGCATATCGAGGCGACGGTGTGATAGTCCTTCCTAAGTTTGACTTCGCGCAAATGCTCGGATCAGTGCAGAGATTCAGAATCAATTCGCTATACTTGGTACCTCCTATCATCATTTTGATGGCAAAGGACAAAGCTACACGCGAGAAATTTGATCTTAGCAGTGTATGGGCTATATTTACTGGAGCCGCACCACTGGGGAAAGAAACTGCGGACGATCTACAGGCCATCTTTCCAAGCTGGAAGATTCGACAAGGATATGGGCTTACCGAGACGTGCACGGTGGTATGCTCAACGTCGCCCGATGATATATGGTTCGGTTCCAGTGGTTCATTGCTTCCCAGCATTGAGTGTAAAATTGTCACTCTGGAAGGAAATGAAATCACAGGATACGATCAACCGGGCGAGCTGCTCGTCAAGTCTCCCGCTGTTGTTCTAGGGTATTTGAACAATGAGAAGGCCAACAGGGAAACGTTCCAAGATGGTAAGTGAATCAAATTATGAACATCATATACTAAATAGCAAAGGTTATATGCGTACTGGAGACGAAGCAGTCATCCGCAAAGCGCCTTCGGGTAACGAGCACATTTTCATTGTCGACCGCATCAAAGAGCTCATCAAGGTCAAGGTAAGTCCCACTCCAATCTCAGTTCGTCTAACTCAACTAACAATCTACAGGGCCATCAAGTCGCTCCCGCCGAGCTCGAAGCACACCTCCTCACCCATCCTGCGGTCAACGATTGTGCCGTGATCCAAATACCCGACGAGAAATCTGGTGAGGTACCTAAAGCCTTTGTCGTAAAGTCTCCGTCTGTAAGCGTCGAAGAGATTGATCGCGTGTTGGCACGATCCATTCAAAAACATGTTGAGAATACGAAGGCCAAGTACAAGTGGATCACAGGAGGTATCGAGTTCATTGACGCAATCCCAAAGAGCCCATCTGGTAAGATTTTGCGACGGATGCTCAGGGATAAGGAGAAGGAGAAGCGGAGGCAGACCGGTAGCAAGTTGTAAGCGTTCGGGCGTGTTGCAAGATCATGCTTTGAGCTATCGCATTTAAACTTTGCAACATTTAGATCGAGTGGGCTATCTATCGAATTAGATAATAGAAGTATCCGAGTTACTCAGAGACTTGCAAGCATTTCGTCTTCTATATTCATTCTTGTTGTGATCACATTTCCGTCCGTTTCGAAGCTACGTATGATCACGTGATGGTATCCTTATCGATAAACATGACGTCGGCGTTTTACCCCTCCACGCTCCGACCGTGCAAAAAGTTCGCGGTGGAAAAAGGTGGATCAAAACATTTCTAAGCACACCACTGCTACACGCCTCATATAGCCTTCAAGGACCCGACGCGCTGCCAAAGAACTAATAACATTTCTTCTCTTATCCTTGGATTTTCGTATCTGTCGGGTAGCAAGCAGTCATGGCGATTTCCAACCCAAATGCGCCCCACCATGAGGACGAGGATCCGCATCAGGAAGATGCAATGCTCGACGCTGATGAGGCGGCAGAGGAGATAGTAGATGATGGAGATGTACCCATGGATTCGGACGACGAGGCAGACCAGGGGCCTGGGGACGATGTACAAATGACGATTCAGCTCCAGAACGATTCGGCAGCGCATTTTGACAAGCACACAGACAGCATATTCTGCGTAGCACAGCATCCCGTACACTCAAATATAGTGGCCACGGGCGGAGGTGATGATGTGGGCTATGTGTTTGACATCAACTCTCAGCAAGCGGCACAGCAATCCAATGGACAGCCACAAGAGCGAGAAGGCTTGAAAGATCTGTTCAAGCTGGATGGGCACACCGACTCTATCAATGCGATCGTATTCTCGGAGCCAAAGGGACAGTTTGTTGCAACCGCGGGATTGGACGGAAAAGTGAGGGTTTGGCAGGGCGTCCCCGATGGCACGAAGTGGAGATTTCTTGCGGAGACACAAGAAGTCGAAGAGATCAATTGGCTCATCACAAACCCCTCGTCCAATCATCCCAATGTCATTGCATTGGGCGCTAACGACGGTAGCGTGTGGGTGTATCAGCTCTCCACAGATAAGGGCAACGAGTTGCAGGTTCTACAGGCATATTATCTACACACCGAGACATGCACATCGGGTGCCTGGAGTCCTGATGGTAACTTACTAGCCACGGTTTCCGAAGATTCGAGTCTGTACGTATGGGATGTGTTCGGCGAAGCGGCTGCACAGGGTCTTATGACCTCAACAAACTCGCAGGCTGTCGTGGGCTTGACGGGTGTTGACGAGCGTTTCCGTGTCGAAGGAGGCCTTTACAGCGTCGCCGTTGCGCCATCAGGGACTTTCGTTGCTGTTGGTGGTCCTGAAGGTCACGTCCGCATCATTGGTCTCCCTCGTCTTGCCATTACTTCAGAAGCATCTACATCCTCTGGCGGTCAGGGCGCATCAGCGAAGGCCGGCGGCTCAAAGCAGGCTGCAGCGAAGGCCGGAGCTAGCTCAGCGGGCCAGGCAGGACAGATTCTCGCTAGCCTACAGGCAGGATCCGACAACGTAGAGACGCTCTCGTTCTCATCACCGCCCCTCACACTCATGGCTGCCGGAAATGTTGATGGCAGCATAACATTGTTTGACACTGCACACCGCTTTGCGGTTCGCCGGCGTATCGAAGACGCACATTATGACGAAGAGGCTCCGCAGGCGGTTGTCAAGGTGGAATTCCTGAGGAAGGAGGGTTCTGGTGCATGGCTACTTACATCTGCGGGTTATGATGGTGTGCTAAGACGTTGGGATGCGCGAGGTGGAACGGCCGCCGCCGCAAAGGGGCTTGTGGGTGAATGGAGAGGTCATAGGGGAGGCGGAGAGGGAGGTGGGATTATGGGCTTTGTGCAAGGCGGAGACGGCAACAAGGTGGTTACGGCAGGTGATGATGGTGTCAGTTTGTTGTTCTCGACACCGGTGGCATAGAAGTGTAAGGAAGTTGAATATTGCGAACGTCAAGAGCGACATAATCACTAGGTAGTGAGCTAATAGTTGCGACCTGACATACAAACAATCCCATCAACACCAAGCATGTTGTTAACTCAAGACCATGTTTAGTCATTGGATAGAAGGCTTTGGAGACTCCTTGGTCTAAGTAGCTTGTCCTTAAGTGCTTATACGCCTACAAAAGTAGGTTGTATGGTACTTGAGGTCTTTAATCAGTGTGATTTGCTGAGAAAAAGTCTTAACAATTAGTTAACCCTGGATGAAATCCTGGTGTTAATGGCTAAAGATTTTCTAGACTTGTCCTACGATACAGGTACGATTTTCAAACTATCGGCGCAAATACTACCCGCACCCAAAATGAAACCTGCCGCCCCACCATGATATTCCTCATCTACCGCCTCAACCTTAGCCGCTCCAACCCCCGCAGAGATCGAACTTCCTTTCACTTTTACCTGGATCTCGTATTTGACATCCGTTGCCCAAATCATCTCCACCCGCGCCAACACCGTCCTCTCCTCATCCCTAGCCTTCACGATTGCTAAGTGCGTTGTTTCACCTTCCCTTTTCAACACCGCAGCATACCACCGATTCAGCCCCTGTACCCTCACCACAATTCCATGTGTCTCCCCCATATTCACCATGAATCCAGTCGCAGTAGCACTGTAATCTTTCCAAGACTGCGTACCAGTATAGAACATGCCTTCTCCATGATCTTGTGCAAGAAAGAATGACGGTCCAAACTTGGTGTGCACTTTGTGAATTGAAGAAACCCATTGGTGCTGCCAGAATGTTTCTGGGATGGAGGACAGTCCCGGACCTGTGGCGAGGGGTGGACGGGTAAGCGTCATATTAGGTGTTCCTGAGCATTTGATGCTATGAAGGTAGATTGTGCCTGTTGCGTTTTGGCATGCCAGTGCGATACCTAGCTGTTGGATAGGCTTGTTTTCGAGAGAAGAAGGGATTGTCCATGTTATTATTTGCTTTTGGCCTGGGGCAAGCGTGATGGGCGGACTGGAGACTGGGATTAACGAGTCGTTGAAGTCGTAGGCTTTGATACGGATACTAGCTTCGATGGGGCGAGAGAATGAAGTAGAAGAGGAGAGCACAGCGGCTAGGATTTGACCCGGTGATACAAGTGGGCAAGCCATGAGTTCGTAATCGCGCTTTACTTTAAGGGCATCTTCTGGTGTGAAGCTCTGGGTAAGAATTTCGACATTATCGCTTGCCTTTTGGAGGGTGATCCCGAGAGCTGGCGTTCCGTTGTCGAGATCGTGCGCTACTTTGATATCTTTGGTTGCTGAAGGGGATTGGAAGCCTTGCACACTTCCGGGAAGGGAGAAATGCCACTGTGCACCGTCTTTTGGTGCGGGCAGAGGAGGAAGTCCAGCCAGTTTATGTGCAGTGTTTGCAAGGTCGTAGGCTATTCTCACAGCATCGTTAATCGAATAGCCACCATCAGCGCTCGAGATCAGGGCACGATCAGCCAATGGACCGCGCCAATCGAGCGCCTTGTTGTTCTTGAAACCTTCTAGCCCGTTCATGATTGCTACTAAGCATCCAATGTTCCCTGAATTGCAGTCGGTATCCCAGCCGGATGTGTTAATGATATGCATAGCCTGACTGAAATCATCGCCCGCATAAAGCAAAGCCATGATCATGATGCCATGATTGGGAATCATATGGCAGATACCGCAGTATTTATCGTACCCATATTTGTTTTCAATGCGCTGCCTTGTCTTCTCCCAGTCACCATCCTCCTTGACCCAAGCTCGAATGTCGTCGATCAATCTCTTCAAATCTGAGCTTGGGGCAATATAAGAGAGTCCGGTGTCCAAGAGGTGATCCACATCCGATGAAACAAACGCTTCAGCCTCCATAACAGCCCAGAGCGTAGCGGCATCAACTGCCACGCCGTCATGCGATACACGAGCCGCTTCTCGAGCGAGTTTCGCCGCAAGATTCGGATTGCCAGGTGCCACCATTGCCCATCCATCAATGAAGATCTGCGCACCAATCTGCTCGGCTAACGTTTTCCCGTTCGTTTGAATGCTTCCGCTTGTGGGTGCTTTGATACCATTCTTCAAGTTGTTGAACGTTGTGTGCTCAGTCGATATGCCATGACCTCCCCACCAAAATATCGTTCTCTTATCAATGACTTGGTTCATCCATGTTTTCCCAACGCTACCAGAAGAGAGATCCGGGTCAAAGCCATGCTCTTCCAACGCGCGCACGAATGCAAATGTTCCAGAGACATCATCATCAATTACTACGAGAGGATCACCGAATTTCTCGTGCACGTAATGGTGAATAGGACCCAACCGTTCTTGGATATCCTGATAAGTCCAGTTCTCGAATGGGCGGCCAATATAGACGCCGATCAATTTTCCGAGGACGCCGGCGTAAATCTTCTCGAGGTAGTCCTGTGGAAGAGGGCCCATGTTTAAGTTATAGCGTAGGTGATGTTGAAGATGCAGGTTGTGATGATGGCAGAAAGTACCGGTAGTGACTGATTTCCCCACTCTTGACGCCCTAGCCCCACTTCTGTGAATCAGACACATGCGCGCATGTCCGAATGTTCGTGTCTTAGGTTACGTATGACAAAATCCACAAATGAGAATTTTGCAGGCGATTCAGTTGTACCATGTCTATGATTCGTTGCCATATTTGCTTAGAACACTTTGGCAACAATCAAATGAAAAACGAGAGCTATAAGTCAGAACACTGGAGAAGACAGTGCTACTCTTATCAAGTCCTTATCAAAAGCGGAATATCATTGAAGCGTTTCTATGAGGATCAAGCATAGTGGGATGATCACGCTTTGGTGGAGAATGGTGGTTTGTCATACGGCGGCCTGCATGCGTGAGCAGATACGTCAAGGGCTAGATAAATGTAGACAAGTCCAGTGGAGGAAATAATCTTTGAGTTTCTCGAATAGGTTATACATATTGCCAGGAAACAGTAATCAGGCTGAAGAATAAGTTGAGCCGTCTTAATGGAACGTTCGTCTATAGGGAAGTACATCAAGCACTATGTCTACCAGAAGTCCACGCTATATAACACATAGAATAACACAGACACAGTTATTCTCCTAGCTTCCTCACACATTCTCTCCACTATCCTGCTTCACAAGAGGTATATTTTCAAACCCGTTATTTTCCCAAAACGGTCTTTCCTTCTTCCCTCTCTTGTTCTTTCCAGATAGCATGGCAGTCAGTCCGCATGGGTCTATGAATGTCATGATCCAACTTTGCTCGCTCTCCCATCCGGGTCCTTGCAGTTCCGTGACTCCATCCTGGGCGAGGTAGATGTGATAATCTTGTGGGAGGTATAGCCTAGGGTGAGAGCCGTTCCAGATGAAAGAATTGCTCAGCATGAGGCCGGCTTCGAAAGTATAGACTTACGATCAAAGTAAGCTCAACTCCAAGCGTGTGGGAAAGGACATAACTGGACTTACGGAACCATTCATAACGGACGATAGGCGAGAGACTCATCGCATCCCAATCAGGTCCCGGTTTCGCAGGTGCGCGCGACACACCAAAATGCTCCACGGTTCTGTAAATAGTGCGGATCATGATTAAGAATGTACTAACGTATAAAGTTAGGAGAGGCTGTTGCACTTTGCTAGTTTTGATATTCCCCTTCCGGCACTTTTGATGGAAGAGCCCCGCGATTGCCACAAAGACGGTGATGACAACAATCTGTACGATCAAGGCAGTCTTCATAAGTATGTGTCCAAGATTTTGCGTCGACTGTGACTTGACGTTAGGATTGGCGAGAAGAGCAACGCCAAGTGCGTTCAAAATCTCGACAACACCCGAAATAGCACCGAACGTCGTGAGCGTGCGCCCTGGGTGCAATGGAGCAAAGTATGGGACGTAGTAAAGTATACGGCCGAGGACGTGGTAGTTTGCGAGCTCTAATATTGGCCTATGTACGTTAGCTTACGCAAAAAAGAGTAGAAGGAGACTACGAAATGACTTACGGGGCGCTATAGATGCAAATTGTGCTAACGAGGTATATCGTGACATGAGATACGTTGAATGCACCATACTCACGAAGTGCAAAACCCACTACGAATAATAAACAACAAAAGGGGTGAAGTGCGGTGATCTTGAAAGACTTATAGTGGATGCATTGCCAAAGATGCCAGGCACCCGAGATAAAGAAAAGAGCTGCGAAGACTGCCGGTGCAACCTTGCTTGGTTGATAGAAATAGAGGCTGCCAGGGACTTGTTTCCCGTCGGGCATGTTGAAAAAGTGAGAGAGAGCGAGTAAAACAACAACTCCATACTACCCGAAACAACTTACTTATACCTATGTATGAATTTACATACCTCAAGTAGAGATACCGTTGCGGAACAACTGCCCACTCAGAGAGCTCCATAGCCTCCACAGTCTAAACCGAAATGGAAATTAAGACGGCCAAGCAATGACGCAGGCCCGCCTAGGGCTGAAAGTCGAAGAGGAACCGCGACTAAGTAAGGCTGAGCAGTCTGGAGTACGACGTACGCAACAGACAACCCTTATTCTAGTCGTGTGTAAGTTACTTGAGGGCTACTGGAAGTCACAAACTAAGTGTGCAAAACGAGCACCCAAGTGTTTGAACAGAACACTATTATTGCTAGGTTGTTTGGATGCACGAGAGAAGGGAGAGACTGAGCAAATAGTCCATCGAATAGTGGCATGCGTGCATACTATTACACGTGTGATGGTTTTGTTGTGCGCAGGTCATCTTGCAGGCCCTGTTGCGGCTGAGATCGAGCGGAACAAGCGAAGGCGGTCCACCATTCACCGCTTCAGCTTATGAGCCATCTGGAATAGAACAACTGCTGACAGCCAATGTCAGAGCGCATCTGGAGGTATTCGGATGCACCGATGTTAGCAGACGCAAGAACGTTGGCTGGCTCGTTAAGCACGAGGAACATTTGAAGATAAGCCCTGGAACGGACCGAAATTTCGCCCCTTCACTAAACCCAATGGAGATAAAAGTTTGACGCACAGACCATATATACGTAAAGTCCTCAGCCTCACCTCCGCTTGATGTTCTCAACCTTGTGTCGATCAGCTCAGGCTTCAGCACCGCAACCTCTGCTTGTTCCAGGCGAGGAAATTAAAATGCAGAATACGCTCCGGGCTCTCGACGCCAGACGGTTCATGCAGCCACCTTCCACCTGTCTTGGCCTTCATTGGTGCCAGCCTCACTCTTCATTCCATTAACTTTGCTCCCTTCGCATTGCATTCAACGGTTCCAGGGAATATTGTGGGCATGACGATCG
Source organism: Paracamarosporium sp. OC-R06-R3 (assembly GCA_019828545.1). Lineage (NCBI taxonomy): Eukaryota > Fungi > Ascomycota > Dothideomycetes > Pleosporales > Didymosphaeriaceae > Paracamarosporium > Paracamarosporium sp. OC-R06-R3. The sequence goes on along the minus strand of JACVRA010000306.1, from coordinate 64,381 downwards.
GGCCATTATACCGTACAGATAGTAGCCTTGTTTTAGCCTATATTAGGAAACTCACAGGGCCAAGCCAAGAGTACTATACTGTTGCTTCCTGAGCGCATTGCCGAGCAGCAAGCGAGAGTATCCTTGAGCTTCCGTTGCGAGGTCGGACTTTTACAAGATGGATCCGGAGTGTAAATCACAAACAGCCACTCGACAGTGCTGGGAGTGTCTCAAACGTCGGCTAGTATGTGATTACACGTTGCCACACTGCAAAAAGTGCCTTAAAAGAGGCAGAGAATGTCCTGGCTACGATGCACAGAAACCACTTCAGTGGGTCGAGCCAGGGAAGGTCACTTCGCGAAAGCGGACCAAGACGTCCAAGAAGTCGGAACTAGTCATACCGTTACTTCAAAGCAGGCCACCAATGAAGCAATCTAACAGCGCCACTAGTGGGAGCAACGACACTATCAACAGCGAGGATTCAGACTTTCCCGAAAGAGAAGAACTTCGCCTTATCTACCAAAAGGCAATTGCAGATGTGCGGTCCATTGAAGATATCAATCGAATCACGGTGCTTGCGAGCAAGGATAAAATTGAGGAGATTGTATCGAAGGGCCTGCAAGATGAAGCAGCGAAGCTTCTCAAAGTTGAGAAAGACCCTCTGAAAGGATTACGACGTATATTGCGTTATATGCGAAGGGAAAATCTCCCTACATACAACCTGCAGAGCGAGACATGCGAGGTGGTGCAAGCGGTCAATTACTGTACGCCGAATCCTACCTCAACAATACCAAATCTTTGGTCCCCACAGAAACAATATATGCAGGGTCAAAGAATTAGTATTGTATTGCTTTTGTTTAAGCTGATATCCTGTTAGTGAACACACGTGTGATTCCGGAATCTACGAGCCCAGACGCTGCCCTAGTTCGCAACCCTCAAGTCGCCTTCTTTCCAGTTTCTGGGTTACATCTCCTGACTCCTACTGCGCAGAGCAGTTTTGTTTGCATTGCTCTACAGCACTACGCGATGTGTCTTCCATCCGGAGCAAGTGAACGAGCACTCATAGATATTGGACCGAAGATATTGAAGCACCGAGGGGAGGCTATTCGCGAATTGAGCAAAAGGGTAGCGGACCAGAGAACAACGTACAGCCTAGCAACTGTTACCAGTGTTGTGGTATTCCTCAGTCAAGAAGTAAGCTAGACACGACTCGTGGTATCCTGTTCTGTTTGCTGATGAATGTCAGTTGCAATCTCGGACGCATCCAGAGTGGCGAACACACATTGACGTTTTGTTGCGAATAATCAAAGCACGTGGAGGGCTAATGCACATGTACCGCAACACGTTTTACATGCATGCAACGGTCGTGCTCTTTCACCTGTAAGTGGTCTTAGTCCCGCCACCTCCTTTTTCAGTGTCGATCTAAGATATCGTAGGATCATAGTTCTTAGCAACTCCACCAGCCCAGCTCATGACCAGGTTGTCATAGCTCCAACATTGAACGAAGAGCTTGAGAATGTGGAGGAGCTCTACCACGAGTTGTTCCCTTACTGTCTCTGCCCGCCTCCCGTCTTCTTCTATATAATCCGGGTCAGTCACTTGCGTAGAGAGGCGTCCCAGGCGCTTATCTTAGAAAACGACCTGACTGCGCTTTCTCTGTCGGCCAACGAGCTGCTCTCGCAGATCGAATCATTCTCGGTTGATGACTGGGCACAGCCAGGTCCTGATCATGCTGACTGGGTTACCATTGGCTTAGCGTATAAGCATGCGGTAGCTATCTATTGCATCATGTCACTCCAATCGCTAGCTTTGTTGCCGAACGATACGCATACGTTCGAACAACTTGAGAGCCACAGTGACGCTCTTGGAACGCACCTTAGAACAGTGTTTGCAACGCCACGCATTAGAAGATTCGCTAGCTGGCCGTTGGTCATTGCAGGAGCAGATGCAGGGTATCGAGGGGAGGCCAGGCGCAAATGGGTTGAGGACACTTGTGTGGATCTAGCCCAATGCTTGGGGACCCACTGTGCATTAAACCTGAAGATTGTGATGCAAAAATATTGGGCTAGCGGGAACCTTGGGTGGGAGGAGTGTTTCTACAAGCCTTTTGCGTTCATGTTTTAACTGGATCGTACGACGCCAATGTGATGGGGGGCGACGTTGCTTCTACTAAGACTTGAGGGAGGGAGAAACAACTTTGAGAAGCAATACGAGGTGGATATTTTTTATATCGTCTTAATCGATTATGGTTTTATAAAAGAAGACTTTTGTGTTTCCGATATGCTGTTCCTGTTTGGTGACGTTGCTGTACTAGTACCATTCTGGTTAGCTAGCTTCGCGCTGGGCATCACCCTTTCGCATCCGCTGGAATTCCCTCTCAACCACTCTTTAAGGCCATCACTTGCGCTGAAAAATCCAACGTACGATCAGTGTTATTATTCTGTACAGAAGTAGCTCACTTATTTATGTACACACGCCGTATGACTGTCAACTACATTGATCAGCAGGTGTACGTACCTCTCAGACGCGTCAAGTGTCGCGAAGCAAGTCTAGACATACACAGATTTCTAACAGCTTGAAAGGCTACGCTAAGTGGTCGCAGCATAATTACTGCTTCCCCTTACGCGCGTCAATCTTCATTGAGCGCTGGAAGCCTTCTAAAATCGCCGTAAGGATGAATGGTACGTCGAGTATCCCACCGCGACAGCGCCCTATATGTTCATCGTTCTAATTTGTTCTTCAAGGCGTTGGCAATGAGTCACTTCGAGGATCTGGCAGTGGACATGGAACAAAACGGGTTAGATCAAGCCGTAACGAAGATTTTACGCCACAGCCAGAGCCAAAGCAGACCAAATCGCGAAATCAGACACCACGTCGTCCCCTGGGGATTATGCCACAGAATGACATGAGCGGAGCTCCTAAAAAAATCGCAAAAAGCTCCGAGGTGAACTCAGCAGAGCCAAAGAATCTCGACATTGCTGAAGAAGACGGAGAGCAAGAAATCGCCGAGGATGAGCTGGACTTTGATGACGATGATGAGGATGAAGATGCGGAAGGAGGCCAAGATGTTGAAGACAAACCCAAAGAGCTAACCGCTAAAATGAAGAAACGATTGAAAGTTTTGTCAAAAATCGTGCAAAAAGAAGCTGGGGATATAATCCTTACCCTGGAACAGAACGAGCTTACTCCGACTCCCTCGAAGGTCACTTGGGACAATGACACGATCAAACTTCTTTGTTCTTACAATTGGCAGGGCGCCAATGACGGCAACAATACTATCTTCGTCCCTGGAGGCCCACCCAAATTTATATCACATAGGACTCTACCTTCTATTCTAGAGACGGATTCAGGCTTCCAAGCAGCTGATTATAACTATGTACGAAAACCTTGGGAACCTTACTCTCCACTATTTACTGCTTTGAACGTCATGAACCCTGGCTTCCAATTCTGGGACGTTGATATTCTAGCTGACAGAAACAACCTCAGGATACTTCTTGAATTCTGTCAAGGAAAAGCAAATGGCCCTCTTCGTTTGGACGTACATATGGTATACAACACCCTAGTCCTCGTTCGTAAAGGAGAGAAATTTTGGAGACGACAAGTTAGTGGAATTGGAAACAACTTTGAGAAGAATTTTACTCAGCCCGGAAATGACATGGAGGATGCAACAAGCCACTATAGGGTGATTCAATACCCCATGGGGCCCCTCAAAATTGTATTACGTTTTGAAGCTGACGCCTATTATGAGGAGTCTACATCAGATGATCTAGACTCCATGGAGATCGATGCTGTGACGGGCGCTTTGCTAGCAGAACGACCACGTTTTGACTTCAAAGCTCCTGTTCGATTCTTTCAGAAGGGTCACATCGTACCAACGGCCCAGATAGCAGAATTGAAGACGGCGACTTATAGGGAAGAAGGGACTGTCAGTGTTGCGTGTCAAGATCAGCTCTGGTTCGGCCGCACTACTCATTTGCTGACTGGTATATATCAGATGGAAAATGGCAAGGGAAAGGTTCTCCGCATCAAGTATGAGAACGCGCAAGAGAGAATTAACAGATGGGAAGAAAAGAACCAAGATGCTCTACGGAAGCTTGTGGATTTGCTTACGCGAATTCGCACCGTGCTGAAGCAACAAGATGGGCCTATGCGGGCTGGGATACTCGTGCGCCCAAGCCGAGATGGCCCGTTGGAGTTGAGGACCATGCTAAGAAAATCACACATCATTGGCAGAGAGTCTTTTACGACACATTGGGAACGTAGGCCTCCTAGTACCCTTCGCAATCACAATGTGAGGGGTCGCTCGAGGGCAGACAGATCATATCAAGCTCGGCCACAGTTTGGTGTGGAAGGCTATAATACCCAGTCGCATGGTATGCAAGATAATGAATACCAGTCGCATTCTGGAAGTCATGGGACGAATGATCCTCGACGCCACCATGTATATGGAGGACAGAATGTTCAACAACGGCCTGAAAACTACAGAGGGGGCAATCACCCATCTCGTCACAGGCAAGGAGGATACCATGATCAACAGCAACCCGAGAATATGCGTGGAAGAGGGAACAGACCTCGCGGATCAGGACTTCCGAGAGGGTACAATGACGTTTATGGTTATGGTCGCGGTTATCGTCCCAGCCATGGTGATCCCGGTCATGGACGTGGTTCCGGAAACTTCTGATCTTACATTGGGGTGCCGATGTCATGAGTACAATCTATCTCCAGAGTAGTCAATATAACGATTGACTGTACTCACGCTTCACGTGCAGCACTATAGACAAGTGATGGTAGAAGTAGCCTCTCTAATCTTGCACGGCAACCGTTAGGAATGTTATACCACCAAAACTTCGTTATGTTGGACAACAGACCAACAAATATAACCATAATAGTGCTGAACTCAAATACTCAGACTTGGCTAGCTCTGTGTTTGCAACTCGTTCGGGTCACGCAGAACCCTCTTATCGGTATGCAAAGTTAACAGTATCTTCTACCTTCAAGACCTTCGGCTTGGTCAAACCGATCATTCAGAAAGCATCTCCTCGGCAGTTGTAGAGGAGTATCGTCAAAACGATCGACGCGAGGGGCTTTTAATTACTTGGCTTTATTCATTGGTGCCGCCAAGGAATAGTAAAACCGGCACAATGGCAGCCACATGGTGCTGTTATTGAACTTACTACAAAGTCAATATAAGCAAACTCAAAGCCGTACAAAAACATATGCATGAAAAGCCTGCAGGAGCATTGTTGGGGCATGCCTCTGAAGAAACAAAAGGAAGCAGTTGTTCAGCGTTGCAATAGTGACCCTCCCAGCTCCGAACTCAACGTGAATTCGGAAACAGACTACCAATTATGTTTTGGCAAACGCTTGCGATCTCTGCGCTCTTTGCGCGCGATGCCTCAGCCGTGCCCCAAGCTGGTGGTGGGAGCTCAGGCTCCGCAGACTTTTTACGCTTCGGCTGTTCGCAGCTCGTCGTAGAAAGGACGGATCCCTTAGTCAATCCTGGGCTACTTCCGTCTCCGCATATGCATCAGGTTGTTGGAGGCAACAGCTTCAACATTACCATGGACCCTGACAGCATCGATCCGCCTAAGACATCGACGTGCACGAGCTGTATCTACACTGAGGATACAAGCAACTACTGGACCGCATCCATCTATTTCAAGTCGCCTGAAAATGGAACATATAAGCGCGTCCCTCAGATGGCGAATGGAAGACTCAACAACACCTTGCTGGAACAAGACGGAGGGCTCACGGTCTACTACATGCGTCCGTTTTCGGGTACCAAAACGATGAAGATGACCGCTATGAGGCCGGTGAGTGCACTACTGGTACAACATTCCTATAGAAACTGATCACCTGAAGGGCTTTCGCATGCTCGCCGGAGATCCTACGCTCCGATCGAAGAGCAACAAATATCCAGGAATCTGTCACCGCTGTCTCTCGAAGAGTGATCGCGTCCAGGGCGGTGCTGGCGCCCCTTGTTCCAGCAGTGACACTGCAAACTTTCCGAACAAGCCCTGTCCTGGAGGTATCCGTGCTACAGTCATCTTTCCCTCATGCTGGGATGGGAAGAACGTTGACAGTCCCGATCATAGAAGCCACGTCGCGTATGCGCCTGGCAATAGCGCGCTTGCAGGCGATAAGTGCCCCTCAACACATCCAGTCCGCATTCCTCAGGTGATGTACGAGATTATGTATGATACAAGCGGACCGATGAGCGACCCGCAGTATTTCAAGGATGGCAAGCAACCACTTGTGTACAGCTTTGGCGACCCGTGAGTACTTAACCCTCAGCATACCCGCGGTCTCTGACGTATTTATAGAACAGGGTACGGTGCACATGGAGACTATCTCTTTGGTTGGAAGGATGACGCGCTCCAGAGAGCAATGGACAACCTAGGGAAGGGCTGCGCCAGTGAGGATTGCACTAAGATCCTGAAGATCCAAGCTGGCAAGGATGCTATCGCTTGCACTAAGGCACAGCAAGCTCAAGAAGATATCGGAACAAACAACTGTACGTGGCTGTCTCTAGATGTTTCAAACTCAACGCTAATTTTTAACTCAGGGCTCCAAGAGATTCCTGGCAATGTCCAAGTCGCGTAGATTGGAGGACGCGTTGGCTAGGCAGACCATTTCACGAAACATCTCAATCTAGATCAGGACATATCGCTCATATTCGCAGACTGCTTTGAAGACGGCCAGTGATCCTTACTCCTTGAGAAGTCATTAAATGTATTTCGTGCCATCAAAACTATGCATGTTTCAGCCAGCCAACTGCCCTCGTAGGGATATGAACATGACAGTCCTGGATGGGTGATGGTGTAGAGCTGGAGGACACCCCTCCAAACAGTTTTCATTCACCACAAACGCTAAGCACGGTCCACTCAATCACCCAAGAAAAGGCTACCAGAATGTTACTTACGATAGGTTTTTGGAAGATGACCTGTGCAAAGTCCAAGTCGACGATGTTGAAGGACTATTTAGTGCACAAGGCATAAGCTCCCAAATTGCGCGTAGAATCTACGTGACGCGATAGCGTATCTGTTGATCTATTGCGGGTTGGCACTTTGCTGTTCATTGGGGATGGAAGGGAATCGAATTAGGAACAGGCAACCACCTACAAAGTTAGACATTCTCGGCGCGAAGCAAAACGATCTAGACCTCCATTAGCTCTCTGATTGAGCCTCAACAATGGCTCCCGCGCGCGATGCTAGTCGGAGAGCTGAAGTGGGACCGGGGCAGCAGACGCAGCTCCCGCCGAGGCCTCTCATCCACTCGTCAACCCCCGCCAAGTGCGGCTCCAGATCCTTTAAAGCCCCAAACAAGTCTCGCACCTGAGTGGCGCGTCACAAAACCATAGTTCTTATTTGACAAGGTCCGGTCGTGATGTAGCCGCCGCGATGTGTCTGTGCGACGGCCGCTTGAACTCGCTTATTCGGAGATTTTCTGTCGCAGCGCGATTGTCCCCTTTGATTGGCCTACACAGCGACTACTCAAGATGCCATGAAACGGAGACAACCAGACAATCGGCTGACAGGAATAGCATCGATTCAGCCATCTGGTTTCTGGAGTGATGGTATTGAGCACAGAGCTTGGTCGTGTTGCATATAAGATATGCTGGACGCCAGCGAAGAGAGGCCATCAGCCAATTCAGCAATCAACTCATCACATCTACTCTTGACGAGTTTCCTTTTTGTCTCTTTTTCCTTGAGTTGTTTCCTTGTTTCATTTGTCCGTCTCTTGGTCGTCATCGCATTCTTTCCAAAAGCCATCAGCCAACACGCATTCACTCCTCTGCTGGCAGATTGCGCCTCGTTCGTTGCAGCATAAAAGTTCGCCCGACTTTACAACTCCTCAATACTCAGCACTTTCGTTACGAGCAGTCCCTCAACAACTACCACACTATCCAAGATGCCTGTCCCAAGCTATGGTGCCATGCCCTTGAGCAAGACCTTCTTGCTCGTCCGCATCATGCAGGTCATCAGCATGGTGGTGATCATTGGAATAACCTCCAACTTCATCGGCAATATTGTCAATCTGGGCGTCGAGCCACCAAAGGAGTTCGTGGGTACTATTAGTATCGTACGTCGACCCATCTTTCCCTCATGTCTCTTACACAACTAACTGGTTACCAGACGTGCATCGCAGCCCTGTACATCCTCGTCAGTGTGGCCTACTACTGGTCCGAAGCCAACCTAGGCCTGTTGGTCATGGCTGGTGCAGACTCCCTCCTACTCATCGCCTTCATCGTGGTCGCGGTCACGGTGGGCAAGCCTGTGAGCTACCTGAACTGCTATGTCATTGGCAAGGCAAGCACTGAGGTAGATGCGGCGTACGCCTATGCCTTCACGACATCAGTCAAGAACAACTTGAACCAGATGGGTGACAAGTTGAGCCTGGGCCACTGGGCGGGCGTTACGAGGGGCAACTGCTTCCAGGCGAAGACGGTTTGGGGGTTGGCCATTGCCATGTGGTGAGTACTCCTAGAACGTGTGTACGAGCAGAGGCTGATTTGGAATAGCATTCTTTTCACGACTTCGTGCGCGCTTCTGCCTACGCTTTGGTACAAGAACAAGAAGGCTACTGCCGTCCCCAAGTCTGTTGAGGCTTAGATGTCGTCGCAGATGTTTGTCTGTTCGCTGGGAGCATGACTCTCATGACAAGTTGAGGGGGCGATTGCTGCAGATTGCCCAGCAGGGTATCTTGAGTGTGCAATCAATCTGACAAGCACGGTGTTCGGCTTACAATTCCATTGGTTATAAACCAGACAAAAAAAATTTGCATTGGGAGGAGTTCTTTTGGCAGCGTTTGTTTCTTTCTAGTCTGGGCATTGAATGTCCCTAATCATAATGGCTTGAAGCAACAAGGAATAAAATTTCTTTCCATCGCAGCAGCTCATGAAGAGACTTTGGTACGATGCTATTGGTGACTGTGATGCAACCCCTGCACAATAATGTGGCAATCGACGACGAGAGGCAGAGATTTGTGCTGCAGCGTGGTCAGAGCTCCCAGAAGGCCTGACTCGCGCGGCGGGTAACGGTGGGGCCGCCGGGCCTTAGAATCGCTGGCGTTGCATCAATTGCAGCAGAAGGTGCAGCGTGGGAGTAATTATTGTGTAAAAAAGTGACGGATGGGGCCGCCAGCATGCATACCAGCATGCATGCCAGGCGCCGGCAGATCGGTAACATCAAAGATCAAAGGGCTGTGTGACCATCGTGACCGCGCAAGTCACGCGGGGGAACGGGCCATAGCTCCATCCACCAAGCCAAGCAGGCCTCATCATCGCTCCCCCGCCCCTCGCAATTCGCCCACCATGTGCGAACGCTACAACTACTGCCCTCTGCCCTCTCTCTCACGCTTGCCGCCTGCCTGTCACCCGCCGCGCTGACCCTGCATCCACGAGCGAGCCCATCTACCCCGACGTCATTCGCCCTATCGTCCTCCGAGATAGCACCCGTCCACCCAACTGCTGCGCCCCGAGAGCTTATTACAGCGACACCACCTGCTGCCGGCATAGCGCGACAATCCAGATATCTGTCATACAAGGGGCGAAGGCGAGGAATAGCTGCCCATCATGTCGTTGACGCAGAGGGTGACGACCATGGAGGAGTATGAAGGGCCGTGGAGTCGCGAGGCAAGCCCGGACAGCAGACATAGGAAAATGTCTTTTAATCCCGTGGGCACGTGGACACCTGCGCCTTTCGAGGAACCCGTAGGCGCCTTCGAGGTGCCCAAGTGGAAGAGAATACGTACGTCAATTCACTATGGATATGCAGCCAGCGCTGACAATGGCCAGTCCAGGTCCTGTCCGCCGTGATATACTGCCTTTTCGCCGCCGGTGTCGTCTTCGGTTTCGCCGCGATAAAACCTGTGCTGCTGGAGGAGGACGTGTATAGAAACCAGTGCACAAAGGAGGAGCTGGAGGACGACGTGCTGGTGTGTTACGGACAAGAGCTCCGGCTCAACCTCATGTTCACCGTAGCAGCAGTCTCCACAAACGTCGTCGCCCTGCCTGTCGGCACCATCCTCGACCGCTTTGGCCCTCGCGTGAGTGGCATCCTCGGCGCCATCTTCATAACCGTCGGCTCCGTGCTGTTTGCCTTTGCGAGCGAGGCACCTTTTGATGCGTATATTCCTGGCTATCTTTTCCTTGCATTGGGCGGTCCCTTCATATTCATTTCCTCGTTCCAGCTTAGCAATACGTTTCCGCAATACTCCGGCTTGATCCTGGCGCTTTTGACGGGCGCTTTCGATACTTCGAGCGCGGTATTCTTGGCATACAGGCTCATTTACCAGGCCACCGACGGCGCTTTCACGCCTAAAAAGTTCTTCCTGGTATACCTCGTAGTACCAGCCTACATCCTTATTATTCAGATCTTCTTCATGCCCTCCACTTCATACAAGACTGTCGGAGAGTTGGCACAGACTGTGGAGAGCACCTCCAACGACGTTATTCACGATAGCGACGACGAAATTGACGACGAGAGAATAGTCCAGCAACTCCAGGATGCCCGTCGTATACATCGCGACAGTATTGTCAGCCAAATCACCGAATTGCTAGGCACAAAGGACGCGACCGAGCAGACGAAGGAGGAGATTAAGAAGAAGAATATTTCTGGTGTATGGGGTGCACTTCATGGAAAAACAGCAGCAGAGCAGATACGCACTCCCTGGTTCATTCTTATCACACTCTTCACCGTCTTGCAGATGCTGCGCATCAACTATTTTGTCGCTACCATCCGCTCGCAGTACACCTATCTCTTCCATAGCCCTTCGAAGGCCGAGGAGATCAATAACTTCTTCGACATTGCACTACCGGTTGGTGGTGTAATTTCCGTTCCGTTCATCGGGCTCTTGCTCGACAACACGAGCACCACGTTCTGCATGTCCATGCTCGTTACCATCGCCACTACCATTGGTGTCCTAGGTGTCATCCCCGAAGCCTGGGCCGCCTACGCAAACATCTGCCTCTTCGTCATTTACCGCCCTCTCTATTACACGGCCGTATCGTAAGTCTTCGTTCCGAAAATTTACATTAATGTCTGACACTAACATTGATATAGCGACTACTCTGCCAAAGTATTTGGATTCGCCACCTTCGGTAAAGTTTACGGTCTCATCATTTGCCTTGCTGGCATCCTCAACTTTGCACAATCCGGCCTCGATGCTGCAACTCATCTCACCTTCCGCAACAACCCCATTCCCGTCAACGTCATCTTGCTCTCCAGCGCGCTACTAGTTGGCCTTGCACTAGTAGGCTTCGTGGCGAAGAAGAGTCACAAGATTCAGCGAGAAACCATTGAAGAAGAGGCGGAGGGCGCAAGGGAGAGACTAATGCCCGGGGCGGACGTTGGCGTGGCGGATTACGGGAGTGTGAGCAATACGGATGCGGAAGAGAGGAGAGGAAGGCGTTAGAGGACGCTGGGGGATCTAAACGATCTATGACTGTTGACGAGATGATTTTGATGAGGCGATGTCTTTTTGGTTACCGATATGTTGGGGCTCTTTTCTTTCTGCAATGGGTGGGCATCTATCTCGTCTTTCCATGTCCTGTTTTGCATTACACGAAAGGCGTTACGTTCAATGTTCTCTCTGAAGGGCAAAATCTGAGACTGAGTCCAGCGTCGCGATGGGTTTTTGTCGATTGTACGACGTCGCGCGTTTTTGTTTTTGCTTTTGCTTTAGAATGTTTGCGTGCGAGGTTGGTGCTTGTGGAATATGGGTTGTATATGCGTGTGATGTGTGTGGATTGCATACGTAGGTGCAGAAGATGAATGTGATGTCTTGGAGATCGTGTCGTGTGTGTGTGTGTGTGTGTGTGTGTGTGTGTGTGTGTGTGTGTGTGTGTGTGTGTAAGAAGCGTGGAGGTTCACACTTTTGTCACAAGGTGATAGGCATGACATCAATTACAGCTTTACAGTGATATATTGAAATCCGTGAGTACTCAGTTGTACATCGAGGTATATTGCGGACTGGAATAACTTACGCTTTTGTTTGGGAGGTATCACAGAGACGTATATCGATCTTGAGTAGCGGAGTTATAGGTAGTCAGTATATACTTGAGACTTTGGGATAAGAGCGTCTCCGAGTGGTTCCTGAGAACACACGCTTATACGCAGTAATGAACGTCAGAAGTAGGTAGATTGGTTGCTGCCTTCCTCGTACACGCTTCAAGCGCTTCCCTCACTCTTTCCACCACTCACATCAGGCACCATATAACATCCTTCTTGCTACCTAATCCCTTATCTCACACCCACCGCTTACCTTTGGCAGGATGCAGATACGAACCTGACAGTGGGTGTAACGTGGTCACCAGCCGTCTTACCCATTGTCAACAGAAAACTTGTAGCATACCAAGCATACCAAGCCACCAGTAAAACGGGTTCCGTCAATATTTTGCGAGATACTAACATAAGGACAAGGTAAACAGCATTCATGGGTGCTCGAGTACATGAGAGGCTGGGCTTCCTGTGTTGGCTGGGTCTTGTACAGAAAAGAGTATGATGCTTAGTGATTTTGGGGGCCAGTGGTTACTAAGTGGGTGATGTTCTTCCAGACGCACTCACCACTTTTTGACAACCATGCTGCCGTTCCATTAGCTCAATGAGAAGTACATGAGGGAGGAGACCGATCCAAAAGATTTCTGCGTAATGATGAAGACTCTTTACACAGCATCTGCATCTCACAAACGATGTTGCGTACACAACTGCAAAGTTTACTAATCTAAAGCCGGTTCCTGTACGTAGATTAGTATTCCCAGAACAGTATAAACGGTATCGAAGCCCTCCAACTCCGGGTCCGTGTTCGTATCTACCCTCACCGCATCCTCACCCTCTGCTCTCTCCGTCCATTGCCGCTCTGCACTCGGCCCCTTTGAGCTTGGAGAAGCGCCCCACGTTGGCGTCATGGCCATCTGGAGCGGCAGCCCCTCTCGCCCAAGCTCCTCGACGTCCGTGCTCCAGCTACCCCACCAACCACGACGGTTATTTGGAATGCGGTGAGCTTCCTCTCTGCGGCGCAATGTACCTGGCACGTACTCCGCTCCCGCTCCTCTTGTTCCAACTGCGGAGTGAGAAGGTTGGAGACCTCCGGACCGGACATAACGTGCTTTCGAGGCGACGACGGAGCATCTGGGTGCTTGGCTGGAGGGCGGATGGGTCGTATGGCTATTCTGGGAGCTTCTCAGCTTGCGCTATAACCCAATGCGCGTCATAGGAGGGGCTCTCCGTTGGTGCTGTTCCAGTGAGAAGCTGAGCTGCTACCGGATCTGCGCCCGGCCGTGTACAAGCCGGGAGCTGATGATTTGGAAGAAGAGGATTCCGTGGAAGCGGAGTCGCACAGCGCGCAGGCTGCCAGGCAAGCTATATAAACTGGCGCTCGCCCGCCCGGACACCCTGATGTCTACACTCCAACGCACCATTCCGAATCGAGTCTATTAGCAGCCGATCGAATCACAATGTCGAGCTACAAGGGACACTGCCACTGTGGAAACACCGAATGGGAGGCCAAGCTGGAGCAGGAGCAGCAGGGACATATCCTGTGGTGAGTAGTACCGCCGACGTGCATGCAAAGCGGGAGCTGATGAACCCTGCCCAGCCACTGCGACACTTGCAAGGCTCTCTCAGGCTCGACCTTCACCCTCAACCAGATCATTCCCAAGTCTGCCCTGAACATCACCAAGGGCGGGTCTGATCTCGGCAAGTACACATACTACGGCGAGTCCGGTAAGCCACCCGCTCACCTGCAATGGTCTTGTTCCTTGCTAACGCTTGCATAGGAAAGGGCGTCCACTGCTACTTCTGCAAGAACTGCACTTCCCACGTATACCACCACCAGGAGGTCATGGGGCCCGATACTATCGTCCTACGTACCGGACTGTTGGACGAGGGCATCAAGAACTTCAAGCCTGCTGCTGAGATTTTCGGCAAGGCAAAGTTGCCGTGGGAGAAAGAGGTAGCGCAGACGTTCGAGACGCTGCCGCCGTCGTAGACTGTCTTACATGGGTCAGATAAAATATACTACCTTATGAATGACATCTGACGAAATGATCTAACTCCATGGTCTGCGTATTTTTGAAGACAGCAATAAACAGTGACGGGAATAAATAACGAACCGGCTCTGGTGATGCTTTCTAGTGTAGGTGCACGTGACGTTTGGCCAATCTATGATGTTTTTATTTTGGGTCACCTCCTTCCAGCATACATATATACAGGCCAAGCTCTGGCTTTCCATGCCGATGATCCCATAAAGAATTCTGAATACACCCTCCACCGAAAATAACACCTGATCAAGTACTCCACAAAGAGATTGCACGTTGGTATCATATGCCCCATATGTAATTCCTCCTTCATTCACCCCTAGTTATTCTTCAACCAAACTCAATCCGCAAGCGGTGGGAAACTGCGGAGGAAGTGCGACGGGCATTCGTAACCAGACGGGTTCTTGTCCAGGTACAGCTGATGGTACGTCTCTGCGTCCCACCACTGGCCGGCGGGCAAGATCTCAGTTACGACGCCGCCCTTCCACCACTGCTTGTTTATTTTGTCCGTAATGTCCTTTGCCTCTTTCTCCTGCTCTGCGTTGTGATAGAAGATACCACTCCGGTACTGCGATCCGACGTCCGGGCCCTGGCGGTTCGAGGTGGTAGGATCGTGCATCTTGTAGAAGAATTCAAGGATGGTACGGTATGTGAGTTTCTCGGGATCGTACACGACTTGCAAAGCTTCGGCGTCTATGGCAGATTCAGCATTGCGCCATGGCAGAGGTGTAGCATCACTTACGTCCTGTGCGCCCGCTGCACACGGCGCGATAGCTCGGGTTCTCTGTATCGCCACCAATGTATCCCACCCGCGCGTCTAATAGGCCTTTGTTCGCGAATGCCTTCCTATACATGTGCTCGACACCCCAGAAACATCCCGCGGCGAGGGTTGCCGTCTGCGCGCCCGCAGGCACGTTCATCGGGGTAGCAGGTGCGGAATTCATCGAGAATGGGCGGATGAAACGAGAAATAAATGACATAGAGAGGTAGGAGACGGCAATAAGGAGGAAGGCGCTGAGAAGCTTCAGATTGAAATATTATGGAGGAGAGGGTTTCGCGGTGTTTTTTGTATGCACAATGCGATTTGAGATTCGCCTGCGCCCAGTGAGGCGTGGAGCTTTCTCTGACGCCACCATTTTTGGTGACAAATGCCCCGCGCCGAGGCAATGGCGTGCTAGCTTTCCGGATTGGGTGCGTTGATTCCGAATCGACAACACCAACCCTCCGACATCAGCTTTGAATCGCCACAGAATGTTTGTGAGCAGTTTCTGCGAGCTTCTTCTGTTCTTATCGGGTTCTCATACACTCGCCTGGCTGATTCCATAGCGTTCGCGCACGGTACCGAACTTTCTGTTTACCCGGACCCGGAGCCAGGTGGAATAGTACTTTCGAGCCTGTGTCGCTTCAGCGCACGAGGCAGACTCCCTGCTGCCTTCTCGAAGCCCTTCTGCGTCGTCATCAATTTCTTCTTGTATCGTTCCACACTGTACTTGATTGACTGCGGTACTGCTGCGACAGCACCTGCTTCAAGACTCATAACCATGTAGCTCGCAGCATCGGACCACGAAACTCTTCATCCCAAAGCTCCAAGCGATTTCTCTCCTCGTATTCACTTCTGCCTGTCGTTCCTTTAGCGTCGTTCTGGACGTTGTTAATGCTCGCTTTCTCACCAGAGTTCAGCAGTGGTCTGTTGCCAAGTCGCTCTTCGGCATTCTGCGGTTGTCACTTTCGTGAACGGCATGGTCGCAATCAATTTTCAATCTATCACGCTCGATTCTTGGATTTCGGCTGGCTTATGAACGGTTGCAACTTGCAAAGACCGGGTCTGGATCCATTGCGATGCCTCGTGGTACATCCCCGCCGCCTGTGAAATATAGCCTCAGGGTCCAGTCAAAGACATTATTTTTAGCCCGCACTCCAGATCTACTCATTGCCCTTGCATGAGTTCGTTTTCGCTAACATATATTGTACGAATGGCTAACTGTGGTGAGGATGACAAGCTTTAATTTAAGGTTAATCTAGACTCCATCTCTGCATGCTGTTTCGAGATCCTAGCATGGATCACCTCTTGAGGCGACAACCACAACGACCCTCAACCGATTGAGCTGCTATTTTCAGCACTCGGTACCACTACAATATTCATTTCGCTGTCATACGAACGGTGTAGATGAAGTCTGCTGAGCATGTGGAGTTGGTCGGCTGCCCTCTGCTCGCCTGCACCCGAACCCCGTCCATATGTTCTAATTCAGGCATCGGTTCCCAGGATCGTATATTCACTCAATTCAATCTCAATTTACCGTTCCAGGCGAGCGTCTGACACGGTGAAGCAATGGGCTAAGCAACCAATGCTCGGAGTAAGTGACAGTATACCCGAGTCACAGCCGTCAAACCACGCAGTGGCAAGAGCAGTTCGATTTGCACACAACCGCAGTGCAAGTCTCTTTTCACTTTGGGGGAACGCTTGAAAACACTTCTCCTTGAATGAGGTGTGACGCCGCTGCTTTCCTGGCCTCATAAATGAAAAACAAGGCCACTTCGGCAGTCAGCAACCTCCATCCAGGCTCTGCACGGTCTACCCGAGCATTAGATATCGACCCACTTTACAAACGCTGCGTTGTATGACAAGACGCTAGTTGACCATGTCAATACGGATCCAATTGAAGGTTTCCTTCGCAACCTAGGCTAGATTCTGCTCCGCGCTTGGAAAGTAGCATCAGACGTTGTCGAAACACGAGTTCACCTGACAGAATCGAACCAGCTCAACCTATGATCAGGCCCGATCCGCCGGGCCTGCCGTACTGTATATTGGAGTTGATCCTTGGCGATAGTTGTCTCTCCGTAAGCGCAATGGCACCATACGATAGCAACAATGGACTACATGCAAGACTTCACTGCGTAGCATAGTTTTGCCGAGGATCTGGTATATAAAGACGCTCATATCCCCCAGATTGATCGTCATCAAGTTGCCTTTCACAGTCAATTCGGTACTACGCTTAAGATCAGCAGCTTTGCATTTCGCTCATCTATTCAACACATTCACCATGAAGTGGTTCCTTGCCCTCCTTCCCGCCGCTTTGGCTGCCACCATCCCCATCAACCCTGTTGAGCTTGGCGATGCTCCGCCAGCAGGCCAGGTAAATTTTGTCTCGCCCTTGCCCTTGTATATGCTGTTACTTATACGTCCAGGTCACCATCCGAGGTGTCACTTATGGAGGAACTGGATGCCCCCAGGGCACTCTAAGCTCCCAACTCTCGGCTGACAAGACCCTCATTACCCTCATCTTTGACTCGTACATTGCCTCCATTGGCCCGGGCATCGCCGTCACTGAGCAGCGCAAGAACTGCCAGCTCAACATCGACATCCAGTACCCGGGAGGCTTCCAGTACTCCATTCTCAGCGCCGACTACCGCGGTTATGCCGCCATCCAGAAGGGCGTTACTGGCACTCTTAAATCGACCTACTACTTCTCCGGCCAGACTGACCAGGTACCTTCACATTTCATAGCCCCTTCCTACCTTTTTCTTGTCATGCAGGATATTGACTGGTACGATAGTCCTCGACTGAGTACACCTTCACCGGCCCGGTGACAGGCGACTACCTGAAGCACGACCAGGCCGACTCGACCTCGACCGTCTGGTCGCCTTGTGGTGCTACCGGCATGCTCAACATCAACTCCCAGGTCCGCTTGACATCAACTGCGACGGCTGCCACCGGTCTTCTCACGACCGACTCGACCGATCTCAAGTTCACCCAGATTGCGTACGTCCAGTGGCAGAAGTGCACCAAGTAAATGCAGACGCTAAGGATCTGAAGGTGGAACGTGACGAGGCCATCGGCGGTGTCCATCCGCAAGTGGAAGGTGCTCGATTTGGAGGAGCTGAAGTGGAGAAGGTGTTACTAGGACGGTAGCGTAGTATAGTGTGAAGTGCAACGGTTCGCCATGGTTTTACATTTGAGATATTGCGCTGTATTTGTGATGTTTGGAATACAGTTCTCTGTCCGACATTTGAAGTCACTTTGAATGGGTGGCCATCTACGCTGGCCTAGCTTGTGCGACTACTGACACTATTTCTAGCAGGATGGAGTGGCTTTTCCCATTATTGGAAGTGGAGTATCACGCGTGCGAACCTCAAGATTTAGCTGGAAGTGCTATTTGGGAGGTCGCAGGTGCTTTATGCTGACCGCATTCCTTTTTGCATCACGCTGCCTTGTCACGAATATCGGAGTTCCATAATGGTGCTGAGAAGTCTGCACTTTTCATGCGAAGAGATATACGGTAGAGATATGCGGAGGTCAGTTCATGTCCAACTCGCGCTACTCCATTTTGGCAGCTACAACCGAGCGCTCATCCTCGGCTCAACCCCAGATAAGGGCTTCGGCTTGCCTCGCTTCGGCTGGCAAAGCGCGCGCCAGGGCGGGTCTCTACGTGGGCACCTGGTGCTCACTCAGAAGCATGCGACTAATTGACCTAGTTCCACCTAAGCTGGCGCTTTAAAAGGGCAGCTGAAGCTGGACACTGTCTTCTGGAATTCCTTTCTTTTGTTGGAGCAGAAATAGGAGCCATGGGTATCCTTGAATACCGGCAACACCGGCGCGACTGGTAGCTATCCTCCGTACCCCACCCAAACCAAGCATGATAAGCTGACCGTTTATAGTGACCGCAAGCAGGCTGGACGTGCCTCCAAGATCGCTACCCTTCCGAAAGCATACCTGGACCCTCTCTCTCCGGACGAGCGCACCATCCTCGGCAAGCCAATCCAGGACCTTGTCCAGGATGTACATAAACAAGTCACGAGCCCCATCGACATTCTGCGTGCCTACGGCAAGGTGACGTTGAAGGCGCATGAGAAGACAAACTGCGCGACGGAAATATTGTTTCCTGAAGCGGAGGAGTGGGCGCAAAATGAGGTCAATCTCAAGGGCCCGTTGGCCGGTATTCCCGTTTCATTGAAGGACTCTATACAGGTGAAGGGCTTCGATATATCAATTGGTTATTCTGGACATACTGGGAAACCGTACGCTAAAGATGGACCGCTCGTACAGTTACTGAAGGAAGCCGGTAGGTTCATCAAATATCGTTATTTGAAACTTGCTCACGTTGCAAGGTGCCATACCTTTTGTGAAGACCAACCTTCCCATCACCCTTTTGTCTTTCGAATCGACCAATGACGTCTGGGGCCGCACCACCAACCCACATAACAACAAATACTCGCCTGGTGGATCTACAGGAGGAGAGTCGGCGCTGTTGGCTTTTGGTGGCAGCCGCATTGGCATTGGTTCGGACGTCGCAGGCTCCGTGCGAGTCCCCGCACACTTTTCAGGATGTTATTCTCTACGTTGCTCAACTGGCCGATGGCCAAAAGTTGGTATGAACACAAGCATGTTTGGCCAAGAAGCTATACCGAGCGTTTTCAGTCCCATGGCCAGAACTTTGAATGACTTGACCTACTTCACCCGGAGCCTCATCCAGACAAAGCCCTGGAGGCTCGATTATACCGTACACCCGCTAGAATGGAGAGAAAATATCGAGAATGAGTACAGGGATAAGAAGAAATTAAAAGTCGGCGTCTTGCGTACAGATGGCGTTGTTGACCCGTCTCCAGCTTGTGCCCGCGCCCTCGACGAGGTTGCTTCTGCTCTCACCGCTGAAGGTCACGAGGTGTACGATGTGTACCCACCATCACCCTACGAAGCGCTTCAGCTCGCCTCCGAGCTCCTTCTTAGCGACGGAGGCAACACCTTCATGTCGAATTTCCGCACTGGCGAATGGAACGATCCCGGGGCAAAGCAAATGGTGTATTACATGAACCTTTCTCGACCTATCAAATACCTCTATTATCTATGGGTGAAGTACATCAAACGGGACAGCATCTGGGCCGGCCTGCTGCGAGACTGGCATCCGAAATCGGCGTACGAGTACTGGCAATTGGCCGGAAAACGCGAGGCGTACAAGGCCAGATTTTTCCAGTGGTGGAACGATGAAGCAAAGATGGATTTCATGATTACCCCACCGAACGCTACGCCCGCCGTGCCTCACGATGGAATGCACGATGCGGTCAGCAGTTGTGGCTATACGTTTTTGTTTAATTTGGTAGGTCACGACCACGCGTTGTAACTAACATGTTATTAACATCTACGTAGCTTGATTATACTGCGGGCGTCTTGCCTGTCACCCACGTTGACCCAACAAAAGATCAACTGCCGGCTACCTTCAACTTCAAGAAGCTGAACGGCGTGGCTAAAGGCGCATACAAACATTACGATGCTACGAAGATGGCTGGGCTGCCCGTCGGCGTACAGGTGGTTGGCCGGCGTCTGGAGGAGGAAAAGGTGCTTGCAGTTATGGAACGAGTTGAGGACGCGCTTGGGAAGCACGGTGAACGATATCGGCTGCTTGAAGTGGATTGAATGGTGCGTCTCGGCTTTGCATAGTCAGTTGCTCTGAGCCTGAGATCTAACTACATATTACTAACTAAGAATGACACGAGTGATACTGATTTCCAGCCCTTGATGCATAGTCTTTATTGGAAGTGCGTGAACTACAATCTCCAAACGATCAAAATTGTGTCGCTCACCAAGATAGCAGATCTACCTCGAGATACAAACGCATACACACTAAGCAGTCGCTACTTTGTAGAACGGGCATCAAACTGCTGTGTATCTAACTGTTATTGATCGTATGCACAAATCAAATATCCTACAGAAATGCGTATCCACTATCTGCTACAATATTCCTGGGAGATAGTCTTCTTCGATGAGAGAATGAAATATTAGGGCATACTATCTTCAAGCATGAAGCCGTTACATTTCTCGAATAGCGTTTCCATCGTCTGGAGCCCTGATTTACCCACACATTAGGCCATCGCTCAGATAGCAGTGTATTCTATATACTTCCGGGCATCAGAACGTGATGACAACGATGGAGTAATAGTACGAAGAAGCTCGGTTTTATTGATTATTCAGCTTGAGTGGCCTCAGCACTGTGACCGAATAGTCAATAAAAACCGGCTCCTTTGTAGTGGCCTCTCTGCTTCTGATACGAAGAAAGCGTCGAGTGAAGGATGAACCGGTTACGTAAGTAGTCAAATCCGCACTAGTGGAAGCGAGAGCTTACGTTACAGTCGTCTGGTAATTTCTCCAGACTCTAGACTGCAGGAGATTAGACTAGACCTTGATTAAACGAGTTCCTTCGCGCCGCCGCGGCGCGGCCGGAGTCGTTCCCATCATGAATCGTATGCAATGGCCATCTCCGCTGGTTTCTTTCCTTTATTCTACAAATTCAAGCTGGTTCGCGCCAGAAACATCCTTTCCCTCAATAAACGCCTCCTCCGTGGCTTTTCGGTGGCTACAGGATCGATTGACCATGATTAACCTTCGTACTTTCACTTGTGCGACATATTTGGCGCAAGTTGCTTTTTTGGGTGGCAATGCGCATACCAACAGCTCTCTGCTCTTAGACATTATTCCGAAACGCGAGGTCCTCTACGTTGGCGGAAAGTACACGAACATAACAGCGAGTCTCCTGTTCCACAAATTATTTGCGCACCTAACGCTGGAAAGCAGGATAGCACAACTGGCTCCCCGTCGACGGCCCTGATAGGGCAAATATATGTTGAGAAGCTCTCTCCTCATCCGGCTCCCGCAAACCCACCACTACCCATCATCTTCATCGCAGGCTCTGCTCAAACAGGAACAAATTTTCTTGATACCCCAGATGGGCGACCAGGTTGGGCATCATACTTTTTATCCAAAGGTCACACAGTCTACCTCTCAGACCAGCCTTCGCGCGGTCGCTCCTTTTGGTTCCCCGGGCAAGGGAATGTCGGATACATCGGCTCACCAAGCTCTGTTTCCGATATTTTCACCGATTTAGCGAATAACGGCAACCAGTGGCCACAAGCAAAGCTCCATACACAATGGCCCGGTACCGGTCGCATTGGTGACTCGACTTTCGACAATTTCTACAGAAGCCAGGTGCAATTCCAATTCGATCGATTTATTAGCGAAGAACAAAATGCACAAGCATATGCAGCTCTGGTGGACCTCATAGGCAACTGTTATGTCATCAGTCATTCACAAGCGGGTGCATACGGTAGCTTGAGCCAACAACTACTTGCCTTCCTGCGGTAGCTAACAATGAATAGGCTGGAGGGTCGGAGATATGCGCTCAGACCTTGTCAAGGGCATTGTTCAGCTCGAGCCGTCCGGTCCGCCGTTCACGCTCCGCCCACCCTTTGGAAACGACCCAGCTTTCGCTTTTGGCCTGACTGATCTCGCAATCGCATACGAGCCTTCCGCAGGCACGAATGCGTCTAACATTGAAACTGTTGTCGAGCCAGCAATCGATGCCGACCACAACGAATGCATCATGCAGAAGTCACCAGCGAAGCAAGTGACGAACCTGGCCAAAATCCCAGAGCTTGTTGTTACTGGAGAAGCATCATTTCATGCACCATACGACTATTGCACTGTCAAGTATCTGGAGCAAGTCGGGGTAGATGTTGAATTTGCGGACCTGGGAAAGGAGGGTATTCATGGCAACGGACATATGTTCTTCATGGAGAAGAACAACCTCGAGATTGCAGATCGGGTCTATCAGTGGTTAGAAAAGCACTAAAGAAAAACGAAATAATCAAGGGCCACTACTGTGTTGTTCATCTGAACCTCTCGTCATCCTCGGAAGCGTCATTTCGGACGCTGATCCAGGGTAATGTACAGGGGTGGTAACGCCGAAATGTGCACCTCTCGCGTATGCGATCCAATCAATCCTCCGCGCAGCACGCTTATCCCTGTTGTCAATCCGATAAGGTGACATCCCGAAACCCAACCCGAAAGACGTTGTACTCGTATTATAATAGCGCCGGTTGCTATGAGTGCTGTTGAGCTCAGGCTTTCTTTCCCCAATGGCACACGGTCTTGTTGGGTGTGAGAAGCAATGATGGAATTGATCCTCGCTTGATACCTGCAAAGCCACACGTCCATCAGCAAAAGCAAGGTGCGTCAAACAGCACCAGTGACTAGCCGCATTGTTGCGCGGCATGCACATTCGCATTGTGTTGATCGACGTGGGTCTTTGCAATATTGGGAACGAAGTACAGACTATTTCCGGGGTCATCGGGCGTAGCTTTGCTCCACACCAGTCAACACTAACGGCCGGAGTGCCTGATGCAGGCTCGTGCGGAAATGGGGGCTGCAAGGTGTGCAACAACCACGTTTGATTCCAGGGTTGCGTCCGCCTCGGCACAAGCTAGCCTTGGGATGACCCGCCGAACAATGTCGAACCCGTGCAGCTGCAGCAATGCCAATTTGAAGCTGTGCTTCTCTCTGCGCGTCAGATCTCAACGTCTATCCACGACTTAAAGGCGCCTGTGTCCCCACCGCGGGAGCGCCCGCCTCCAAGCTCCCACTTCCCACTTACTCAACTTACGCGACTCCCGTAAGCGCACCTTGACCGCTACTCCAAGCGTTCACCATGGCCGCCTCGAGCGCGGGGCCACCCTCCCCAGAGTTTCTGGCCGAGACTAATGATCCGTACTTGGATCAACGGGTCAGCATCGCGTTCATCGTGATCGATACGTTCTTCCTGCTGTTGTTCTACGTGAGCAGGTATTACAACCCCAAGGCCGTGGGAACACCTATGTTGGTGTGCAATACACTGTGTTACATACTGTGTTTGGGAAGTGCGGCAACGGGAATCTGTGGGTTTTGTCCTCTCCTAAGATGAATGGCAATTTTCGATATAGGGGCGAAAACGTCAAAATTGAGTACTCTCGGGCGGTACAATATTTTGCGAGTTTACGCCAGGACAGAGATGTGGACGAATGATAGCTACTAACGCTCAACAGTGATGACCCAAATAGGTGGCGTAGGTCACCATGTCGCCGCTGTAAAAGTAACAACTTTTCAAACCTGGCTGCAGCTATCCAAAGTTCTCGAATTTACCTACACGCCTGCGGTCATGTTTGCCAAACTGGCAGCTTTGTTTCTATATCACCAGGTTTTCGAGCTGCCAGCCTACCGCCGAATCATCATTGGCATCGGAGTTATCATCGTTCTCCAAGGAATCATTGCGTTTATCCTAGCATTCTCGATTTGCCGACCATTTAGATACTTTTGGACCCAGGCGGTCGATATCAACGATGGATCTTGTGGGGACGTCATGTTGTTTTATAAAAGCTACAGCATCCCGAGTTTGGTCACCGACGTGGCGATGCTGGTACTCCCGTGGCCCATTCTTCTCAAATTGAACATTGCAACATCGGAGAAGATTGGTCTGATTCTCACGTTCTTAGCTGCCTCCCTGTAAGTACACAACTTTTCCCTGGGTACCGATCAATCTCGTAAAGAAGGACCAAACTCATTCAAACGACAGGGGCATAATAACATGCGCTCTTCGCTTCGCCGTATTCTTCACCACTCCCCTCTTCTCAGACCCAACATGGTACGCCTCGGGAGGTCCTATGATCTACGCCCTCGTCGAGCCTTCCATCTATATGATTGCCAGCATACTGCCCACGACACGGCATCTCTACCGGCGAATCCGCAAGAGAACGCGACTCACTGCACAAATGCGAAGTGCAAAGAGCGACAGTGCGCCAACCAACAGTACTCCTTCTCAGTCAGTGGACGCCGAACAAAGCGAAACCAGAGAAACAACGGACCAACGTTTTACACGCAAAGCGGACGCTTGGAAAGCAAAACGACATTCCAGCCAAGAGGAATTGACGTATAGGGATTTCTCTGAAAGCAGGTTAGGTCGGAATCAGATGCGCGATATCGAGGCGGACTCGGCCAGGCTGGCTGCGGGGTCGAGGCCGAGAGAGGTTGTTAAGAAGAAGATTGAGGTAAGGGATCGGGGCCGAGCGGAGGAGCGGTGAGCTGAGGGTGGAATTTTGGTTATTGTTTGTTAACGACTTTTGGACTTATTGCGCGAGATACCCAGCGATTAGACGTGGAACAAAGGAGGATTTCAGGATTGTTTATGCATTGCAGACGCGTTGTACTTGTTTGAAGAGGTGTCTGAAAGAGCATTTGTAGCTCCTGTGTCGACATCTTTAAGAGCTGTACGATGGCTACGAAGGAGCACGTTTGTATTGACTATCCAGCCTAAATGGCCTCAGCATTGAGACTAAAGTGTCAACAAAAATGAGCTCCTTCGTACTTTCTAACGTCGCGTAAAATGATGAGGGGGTAGTACGGACCATTGATATGTCTGCTATGTTCGGGCGGATCTTTCGTATCACCTTCAACACTGAGAATGTAATTTTAGATTGATCGATGAGACATCGAATTCCCCTCGTTTGTTTTATCACATTCAGAACAGAGCCAAATCACTCTAGCTAAAACAATCAAATCAATCAACAACTGGCTTCAGTTCAGGTCTCCTAATGCATTTATGGCCTGCACATGTACAGTTCTCGAAACGGATTTCATTGTGATACAAAAATCCTCTTCATACCTCCTGACAATAGAAGGAACTCGAACCCGCGTCAAGCGTGTGGTAACGGTGGCATGCCGACAAACAGTGCATCAAGTTCCATCGCCACCGTGGCGCAGTCACTTCGCCACAGCTAACCTGGTGCCTGGACATCGGGTTCTAGACTCTACCATTCAGCTCACACTGTACAATTCCTGCGTTTGTATGCTACTGCCTCGTTCCTCTGCAAACAGGGCAAGGGGAAGTCTTGTGTTCGACGGTCACACCACCCCGGCATGCTCTCAAGAAGACCTAGACATGGCTACCTTGCCAACTTGAGTTGCATGACCAAGGCAACACAACAGCAGATATTCATTCCGGTCAGCTCTAAAGATTCAACCAGCTAACATGATGGTCAATTTCGCTTAGGACCCTTTGCGGGGGGATCCGTCCGCCACTTCGGCATGCACGATGACACAGCCCACGAGTACAGCCGCCGACGCTCACACAGCCTGTTGCAATGCTTCCAACCCATGTTTTGCGCGTGATGCTGAAGTCGGGCGGTGTGCGATAGTGGAGCATGACGACACGCGGCCCGACTGATGCGAAGTCAATAATGCAGGGTCTTGTGCCCTGGTCACGTTTGCCCCAGTGCTTATAGGACGGCCGTGCGACCGTCTTGCGGTGGGGTTTCGCTCACCACACCACATCAACCACCCACGGATTCGAACGAGCATACGGCAACTGCACAATGCCACGATCCCCTTCGCCTTACGGAGGTCCACGAAACCGCCGGCCCGAAGCGTCTCCGCCGGACTACATGGATGAGTACGGCGGCAGGCACCATCAGCCAGCTCGCGATCGACCCCGCCGCACACGGTTCGACGACGATCGATATGCAGACCGAGGAGGTATGCGAGCTGCTTTTGACGCAGTCAAGAAATATATTCATGATAGCACAGAGGATCGTCCTCGTCGCGCAAGGTCGTACCGCGACCCCCGACCCCCTCTATCCGACTCCGAATCGGAAGGCCCACCACCCCGCAGACGACGAGACTCTCCTCCCCCGCGCCCGAAGGCTCGCGCTCCCGAGCCTCCCACTTACGATGATTACGACGACCCCAACAGACCTCAGCGGCGACGACGCCCGCGGGAGGACGACTACTATTCGGACAGTCGGCACGACAGACCAAGGCGCGATGCATATGATGAGAGGCCCAGGCGAAGAGACGCATACGATGAGCGTCCTCGCCGACGGGACTACGATGATCGGTACGACGATAGGCCGCGTCGGAGGGACCCCTATGATGAGCGGTACGACGACCGGCCTCGTCGACGAGATGCATATGACGATAGGCCCCGTCGAGACCGGGATCGATATGACGACCGACTGCTCAGGGGCTCGAGAGATGATAGAATGAGGGACAGACCTCGTTCTGGGAAGAATGAGCCTGAATGGCAGAGGCAGGCTAAAGACATGTTCTATGCGCATGCGCTACCAGTCATAAAGAAAGAGGGACCGAAGTTGTTGGCCAAATATGCTGGCGGCTTCCTCGCAAAGCAGGGCGGTGGTGGAAGGTAATTCTAGTGTTGCAGGCTGGAGTTGTGGGCTAGCGTTTTAGACTGGCGTTCGACGACTATACTTTACGAGGCTTTCGAGTATTCATCCCAGTATTTCCTGCACATTCAAAAACTACATAGTGTTCTTCAATACCCTCTACGCACCCGACCTTGGGGCCAATTCATCATCCGGTCTCTTTGTTTTCGTCTGCCGTCATACTCAGCCCTGCAACTTGAACGGATACTTCTCCAAGAATTGCTCAAATCCAAGCAGCTTCCCCCTTCCCCCAACCTCTCCGATCGCCCAGTCCACTTCCCTCTCTTCTTCCTTCCCAAAATATCCCCCAAATTCCTCTGCAAAACGGAACCCCTCCTCGAAAAGCTTCGCCGCGAACGGAAACATTCCTTTCCACTCCTCATACCCAATTTGCTTGAACACCACTTTACGCCCTGCACTTTTTCCCAGCGCAGCCGCGATCTCCTCCCAGCTATAACGCCCTTCCGCCGCAGTGAAACGCTTTCCGGCGTACTGCTCTGGGTGAGCAAGTATCTTGCCCACAAACTTCCCAGTGTCGTCAACAGCCGCAATCAATGGAAGTTTATCACTTGCAAGAGCTGGCCTGGCAAGGGTCCATGTTCCATCTGCATCCTTTTGCGGCGCAATCCAGAACTGCGCCTGGAAGTTCTCCATAAAGGATCCGAGGGAGACGAATGCGCTTTTCATCTTCGGGCTCAGACTACGTATATAAGTCTCAGCTTTAGCCTTGGCATCAAATGCTGTAACAGCCGTATATTTGCCGCCTGAAATGTCGCGTATGTACGGCAATGTACTGAAGATGAAGTACTTGACGCCGACAGCTAGAGCCACGTCCGCGATGCGCTTTGCATTTTCGAACTCCCAATCTAGAGCGGCGTCGCCTTCAGGGGCACCGGGTCCGATAAGGGGAGTTGTCACGGCGAAAACCGTATGCACGCCTTGGAGGGCGCCTTCGAGGGAAGCGTAGTTGAGGATATCGGCGTTGACAACATCAACACCTTTCGCCTTGAGCTGCTGCGACTTTTCAGAACCAGTATCGCGTGTGAGTGCGCGGAGGGTGTATTGCTGAGCGAGTTCAGGGTCTTGTAGAACGTGGTTCACAACGGAGCTGCCCTGCTGGCCTGTTGCACCGAAGACAGCAAGAACTTTAGACATGTTGAATTTAGATCGTCGTCTCGTACCAAAGTCTTGGAATATGATAGGCAAAGAGAAGATGGATTTCGATGTTTTGTATCCGACATACTTCGACGAGAGTCTTCTTCTTTATACCATCGGTTTTCAGCATCATCGATCCTTCTGTCTTCGCAGCAGTCCCCGACGGACAATCTTCATCGACCCAACGGCTAAGTTAACAGTCCGTTCACCGTTGCATATACATACTTTTGTCTTCCTTTGCCGGGGTAACAATTTCCCCGACGGAAATGTATCTTTAGGACGGGATTTCAAAATTGTAGAAGCTAGTCTACGGATTGTTCGAATTAGGAAAGAGGACGTAGAGATGGCGACATAATCAAAGTAATGGATTTCTCGGTTTAGAACCTAGTTTGACGATTCGCGAATACCCATTGTTGTGCGTTAGCTCTCTTTCTCTTTTCGTTTTCTGTAGCCTCTGCGCGTTGCCGCTATGTGCGGCGTAGGCTTATTCAACAATTGCACCTGAAATGCACAAACTAAGATTTTGATCATGTAGCTCCCTCGCCAATTTACTATCTCATCTAATCTCGAAAATATCTGGCTTGAGAATCATCTCTTGATCTATCGCTTCGCCATCCATGATACCATGTATGTATGCATCTCCTAGAAGTGAGTAATGTACCAATTCTTGGGCGCTTTTACCCGCTTCAAATTGAATCCGCTCCCAAACTGGAAGTTCGTAGTCGAATCCCCACAAGTGATTTAGCATCTCGGTATACATGTATCTCTCCTCTTTGCGTTTCAGCACTCTTTTGAATAACTCAAAGCGATCTTCGAACTCCTCCTCCTTCACTTCTTCGAATGACTTCCGCTTTCTTCTCATGATCACTGGTACGGAGCAGCCCCAAAGCACACATACTAGATCTCCTTGCCTAACATCGGAAGACACTAATCCTAACCGGCCTTTCTTGGTTCGTATGAGTGCGCGATTCCAAATAACAGCTTGCATCCGCCGGCAGAATTCTGCTACAATTGTATTACGCTCTTCGTAGATTAGGTGGTTAGTGTCTACACTACCACTCAAAAGTCCGCCTCGTCTGACTGCCTCTGTACAGGCGCGAGGATAGTACGCTGGAGGCTTTTTCCCATGGTTTCCCCTATCCGCAACTAGGGTGCGCCAGAGTTCGTCAGGAGGACTGTCCAGGACGTCAAGGCTTCCTCCAGATTTATACCAATTCCCGAGTTGCAGCCACGATACCGGTAAGGCACCATTTTGGGAAGCATGAGAGATCATGTCAACTTCGTCACACACAAACCCCTCTACGTGAAGGCTGAAATGACCTAAGTTGGGCCTCTTCCAAAACTGAAAACAAGTTAATTCCTGACCCTTGCTGGCGTTGTAAGAATTATTGCTCTCCGGATATTGGCCCACTAAGGGATCAGCATTCTTCCTACTAACTTTGATGAATTGGCTGCCCGGTGCGTTGAAAAGGCCGAATGGTGCGGTGTCAACGGTGGCCACCCACGAAGGTAGATGCATTGGCTGGTGTGGTCGCTTCAACAAATGTTTCCACTTGCTTTCGATATTCGTTGACAGGGAAGTCATTTTGGAAGAGGCATTGATCTGACCTTTAAAATGTTCTTCCAGGTCATTCTCTACCTGAAGCTCGTCAAGCTTCCCATGACGCCAAGATTGTGCCCAAGGCCGACATATAACATCTAGCGGATAGGCTCCTGACCGATTCACCAATTGCTGGAGGATTGAAGATTCTACAAATCGTTTGCAGGTGTCCACGTAAGGTTCCTTGTAGTCAATCATGAATGGTCGAACTTTGTAAGACGCGAATGAGGTGACAAAGCGGAATGCCAGCTCCTTGGCCCGCAATGACCGAGAGTGATACCAATCTGGCTGCACAGGTTGCACGTCATCGGCGATGTGGACAAGCGGATAGATGCAATCATGCGGTTCACCAGACCGGAACATCGCAAGATTAGTGGCTAAGCTTTCCAGACTCTGTAAGTGTCGACGGTTCCGGTTGACTGTCCGAGTGTTATGGAAACGGTTTGTGACATCCACCAAAAGTGAGGCACCAAGCTGAGAAATTGACTCTGTCCAGTGCAAATCATACATTGATGTTCGATCTCTCTTTATAATTTCGGAAAGTCGATGTGTTGCCGTTTCCACTTCCACAAAAAGCTCCACAGTGACGGCAAAGTCTTTCCAGATAATTATATGCTTCCCGCAAAGGAGCTCCGCCCTACGGCTGAGTACAATCTCCGAAACGCTTCTTCTTCGGGTGAACCAAGGACGCTGCATCAACTCAGCAAGTGCTGCAAACTGCGGAGCATTTTCGATGTCCGAGAGGACTTTGTCTATGTTGACTAGGCTCTTGACATTATCCTGAATGAGCTGGATGGCAAGTGAGCTGTTATTGTTCTCTTCACCCAACCATGCGAACAACCCGATGGCTCCGCCAAGGATAGGTCGCAACATAGCTGCTTGGCTGTTTCTCTCGTCAATATTTTGCTGATCCACACAAATTTCATTGACCCAGAGGATGACGTCTTCGGTCTGTCTTCTGACGTGCTTAAGAGCAACGCCGAGATCTTTTGGGATACGATGATGCCATATTTGGTTTTTTTTCCTTATTCTGATGTAGACAGAATCCCGTAGAAGACCAATTTCATCCCATGACAAGGTTTGGTAAGAAATTCGCTGTGCTTGCGGCCTATTAGTAGAGCTGTCTGAGGACGAGGTTAAGAACTTTCGCACGCCCTTCTCAGCGTCAAGTATAGCCTCAAAGAGTTTGCATTCAATTTCCGGGTTGTCGGGACGACCAGCATAAATCTTGAGGAGTCGAATGTTGTACATTTTATCAGCAAGCCGGGTATACTTATATTCATCAAACCTAGGAAAGGTCTCTAATCGGTCGAAGTCTGAGGTATGCTTTGGTGGTAAGTCTGGTAGTTTCTGCAACACCGAGTTCAACATGGGTTTTGTTATGGTAGTTGAACGTGTTCCTGATGTAGAATGACTGAAAGTAGCAGAAATCTCAGTCTCCGTAGTGGATATTGCATCTCCGTCCTGAGGGATGAATATTGCTGGAACTTGACTTCCAGTATTGGGTGCTACCTTCACGTTTTCAGGAAGTGGCATCGTATCTACGTTCTGAGTCTGGCCTTCGAGCCAAGAATGAACGTTTGATCCTTGTGCCATCTGTTCTTTTCCAATGTCACGAGATGGGAGTAGTCCCTCTGTCTGAACTGCAACATCTACCATATTTTGAGGTGTATGCAGCTGATGCGCAAGCCTTGGTATGAGGAGGTTATCGGAGTTCACATAGTCGACGAACTTGTATTCCGGATATTTCGGTAGTTCCTTCCAAAGGATCTCTGGCAGCGAAAGAAGTATCAACGTAGATCCGTGGACAAACGAGCCTTCAAGCCCAACGCATGTCATTTTGATATCTGCAACGCTTTTCGGTGCCTGGAGTTTGAGCCAGCGGTCCCAATCAGAAATGTCTGAAGGATCAGGGGGATTGTGAAGGCGAAGTGATAGCAAAACACGTGTGTCAGATGCTGAAGGGCCTCGAGCAGCCATTTTCCCAGCCATTAGAGAAGATCCCTGACCGCGGAAAACAATCTGCCACGTCTCGGAAGTGTTAGCTTTGTCCGACAAGCCTATATGGAGAGGAGCATTGCGCAAGCCATAGCTCTTGGTTACTAGGTTAGAAATAATTTTTCTGATGGTGCAATGCTCTTGACTTCTTTGAAACTCTCTCAGCTCCTGAATGAGGGCCCTTGTGAACGAATTGTCGTTGACTGCTTCGGTGCGCTCATTTTTCCCGCACGCAGCAACCAACTCTTTCACCCCTTTCCAATTGGAGGTATACCTAGTTTGGCGAGCTGCAGATCCTGCATGGCAACTATCAAGAATGAAGACAACGTGAGCTTCTCGTGAGTAGAAAGTATCTTGAAGGCTTGTCCAATCTAGCTCAGGCATGTCAAAAAATCCATCAGGAATGTCCAGCGAGGGATACCATATACATCGTTGGGATTCGTCCATTCTTGCATGGCCTCCATAGTATATGACAAGCAAGTCTGATGCTTTCTTTGTATGATTATATTTTGCGTTGATGATTGTTTGCTCCATTTCGTCCTGAAAATCATCTGAGGGAATGCAGAATGTCTTAGACGTGTGATTCTTCGGATCCTTTGTCAAATGCAATGCTTTGAAAATCGTTTCTAGCTCGTCAATCTCTACCTTAGTGTTCAAGTCGTCATCTTCCCATCGTAAGAACAAAATATGTGCTCGGTCGTAGACCCGAAAAGTCCCTGGTGAGCGCGGATAGACTCTTTTCAGTGTCTTTTCTAGATCTGCGAAAAACCTTTCTAAGCTTTTGCCATGGGGTGCTTCACGTGGTCGGTATGGATGGTGTTTGCAAGGGTTATCGCAAGGATCCGGATCGTCAGCGGGTTCTGAACCGTTGTAATATAATCAGCTTAATATCTAAGGGAGGAAATGTGACTGACGAGTGGTTGCTTGAGAGAAGGGCGTAGTCGAGCGTGATAGTAAATTGAATGATTCGACGTCTGCGGTGAGCTCTGAGCTCCCAATTGTATTGCTGGATAACATCTTAGAGATCCAGTGGTTTCGCACTATCGAATTAAGTCAGGCAGGGCAAGAATCGTGCAAGATTCCACCGAAAAGAACATCCCCAAGTGGAGCAGTAGTACAGCTTCTGGTACGAACAGACTTTCTCGCGAAAATCAAAGCTAGGCAGCTGCAACTCGCTCAGTCTTAGAAGCTTTTTGCGAAGACCAACTAGCCTGTCAGATTACATTTCATTGAGGGCTCTTGTACGACTAGCCGAGCGAATAAGGTTTCTCTATCGTTGCTTTTCCTGCAGCCTTCACACCTAACCGGCTGTATTGTCGCCAACGTAGTTAGCCTCACGCATGCCCCGCAGAGCTGAGATTGCTGCCTTCTCTATTCAGCTCTCACGCACCGAATCGAAGCGCCCGTCATCTAGCAGTTACAAGTTTACTCTTAGCTACGTAACACTCTAATTTCTTTGCTTTTAACACCCACCATGACAAACGCAGAAAGGAACGATAGACTGTTTACGACCTTATTATCGAACCACGAGGGTTGGCCCTTATGGAACAAATTCTCAAGTCGAGATCTAGAACCTGGCGTGTTCGGGTATTTTGATTCCGATGGAGCCTGGAAAGAGATCGTCATG
Organism: Paracamarosporium sp. OC-R06-R3; assembly: GCA_019828545.1. Lineage (NCBI taxonomy): Eukaryota > Fungi > Ascomycota > Dothideomycetes > Pleosporales > Didymosphaeriaceae > Paracamarosporium > Paracamarosporium sp. OC-R06-R3. Next base: position 30,970 of record JACVRA010000306.1, on the reverse strand, counting down.
CTTCGCGAGGAACAACAGCTGCAGCGTGACGACTGGAACCAACTTGATAAAGCCATCGAACTAAAGCAAAATACGGGCCGTATATCGTGGGGACCTAAAGTCTCAAGCCGTATGCAAGAGTGGAATTTCGAGCCTGGTGTGGGTGGCCCGTAAGTTACTCCGGGACTTGGACTAGTCATCAAACATTGACTCTTCAGCGCAGGATAGCGCCAGGACTTGAGTTGTCGGTCACATTCAAGCTCCAACGCGGGCATGAAAAAGGCGCTGTTATGGTTGCTGCATCGCCGATTGTTCACACGATGACCGTCGATGACCGTCCCATCCTGAACTGGGTGAAGAGCAATGCAGGCAAAATACTGGAGCGGTACGGAGATGTGCTCAATGATCATGGTCTTTGGATAATAACAAAGACGTACCAAACTGAGCGGTGCGGGATGGCCATCCTGCACTCTGATAACTCGGAAGTCAGTATTGGTCTAACAATAGATGTGGCTGGCATAGCTTCCCTTGGACCTAATGTCTCTTGGTCGCACAACAACCAAGACTCCACATCAGTAATGTATGAGGATAAAGATTGGGGGGTTGTAGTGATGATATGTGGGATCCTTATTAGAAAGAAACACTTCTCTTCCTCGACTGTTAAGACGGAAGATAAGAGGGAAAAGCAAAAGATCCTTCGTGGTGGCGCTGAGGATGAGGTGAAACAACGCTCCCAGGTATTTACAATCGAGACAGTTGATCAAGATGGGCCTACTCAATTGTCAGTTGAGATGGTTGGCCCTCGACCGGAGACAAAGTAGTTCATGCAAGCCTTTCGACAAGTATCATCACACTCTTATCTTACTAGACACGGCAGATCTAAAAGCTATTTTAACAACCGTTTGGAGTGATTGCTCAAAATCTTAAGACCAAGAGTAGAAATAATACGCAAAGTACACAAAAGATCATTAATCACTCACTGTGAGGATACTGCCTACACCCTCTCATTCCAATCTCCTCTGCATCTTCATCAACCCCCAACCCCTCACTCCAACCCCCACCCCGACTTCCTAAGAAACTCTTCCAACCCCGTCAGCTCCCCCCTAACCTGATCCTTCGCCCACTCAACCTCCTTTTCCGTCCCCTCACCATAATACCCATAATCCCTAAACAACGCCCACATATCATACAGCATGTCACTAACCGCCTCAGGCAATATATTCTTATACACCTCATCCTCAAGCTGCACATGCCTGACCGTCTTCCCGGAAACCTTACTCATCGTCTCGACAATCTCCCTCGCAGTGTACATCCCCTGCGCTGCAGCAAAGAACTTACCTTCGTATTTATCCGGGGACACGAGGATCGCGCTGACCCACGCCCCGGTGTCAGTTATGTCGATGAGCGGCAGACGGCCGTCGTCACGCATGAGATCCGCAACGACGTATGTGCCGTCGTTCGCGGGCGAGGGCCGCGGCCGCTGGTTGGTGAGGAAGTTCTGCATGAAGCTTGCTGGGGCGAAGAAGGCGGATTTGACGGGCTGGTCGCGGATGTACGTCTCGATCTCGGCTTTTACGTCGAAGTGCTGGGCGTGCGTGAGCTTGCCGGAGGAGATCTTCAAGGGCGAGGGCAGAGAGGACCAGATGATGTAGTTGGCACCCTGTTTGATGGCTTCGTCGATGAGGGCTTTGGCCTGGCGGGTTTCGGAGTCGCGTGTGTTGCCGTCGTAGGCTGTGTTGGTAAGGGCGAAGACGAAGTCGGCTCCGTTCAATGTAGCGGGGAGAGAAGACGGGTCATCTAGATTGGCTGCTACTACTTCGGCGCCTTTCGACTGCAGTTCCTGTGCTTTGGTGTTTGAGGCATCGCGTGTGATGGCACGAACAGCGTAGCGTTTAGACAATTCCGGGTCGTTGAGGACCGCATGAGCGACTGAGCCGCCTTGGTTCCCGGTGGCTCCAAAGATGACTAGTAACTGCTTCGACATTGTTGCGGTGTCGTTGTTCTTTGCAAGTTGAGGATACAATGGTCTTGGACTGGTAAAGTGGGCGCTAAGTGTCTATGAACTGAGAAGGAAGAACTACAGAGTATGATTCGAGGCGAAATTGCCCCCATTCTTATACTTCCCCATCTGACTTCTAGGACTTTGTATCAGGGTGGTACCGGTGCATGACGCACACTACCAGACTATACAAAATACGGAACTAAGCCGGAGATAGATAGACGGGCGGCATGGGCGGCCGCCGTGCCCGCTGCTCGTACACTCTTTTATTTTAGGCCCCGGAGGAGAGGTGTATCACAGGGCCGGCGCGAGAGAGAAGCTAATTTTTGTACGAATGTCTACCTTTCACCACTCTCCGATCGTAAAATAAAGTTGCGACAACAGCGGCCGACTACATAGGCGAGTTGATCCCTCAAATGGGGTTTCGGATGCTGAGTAACACAACCTTCCTTTCGCTAAGTAACACCTCACTAGCAAGACCTCAGCCGAACAATGATGTTGACGCAGCCCTTGACGACTAACAAAATTTACGTTCGAAAATGTTCTTTTTCCGCCATTGATCTATCCAAACCTTTCGCTATCACGGATATCTTGACGCCTAATGCTCGTTTATCGTATCATCATACACATCAGCCCAACCCAACGCAGCGTTTTTCATGAACACCTCTGCCTCACTCATCATACGCATCCACGCCCTTACTTAATCCTTCTCTAACCGCACAGCAGGCTGTTCCTTGATCCATGTCAAGTCGACTTTGTGTCCGAGCAACTCTCTAATGTTGTTCACTCCATACTTCATCATCGTCGGCCGCTCAAGACTCAATCCAAAACCATAAACGCGCATGTCCTTAGGCAAGCCCATGGGCTCCAACATTTCAGGACGGAATAGCCCAGAGTTACCAATCTCGATCCAGCGGTTAAGACCTGCACGTGTGTTAGATTAGATCGGTTCATTCGTTAGGGTAACACTCACCCTTGTGGAAGCCAAAGATTTCCATCGAGGGCTCGGTGTAGGGATTGTATGCCGGCTTGAAGCGCAAGTTCTCCAGCCCCATCTTGCTGAAGAAGTCCTCGAGGAAGCGCATCAGGCCACCAAGAGTAAGGCCGAAGTCTGCAATGACACCTTCTATTTGGTGGAACTCTGCCAAATGTGTAGCATCCACTGTCTCGTTACGGAAAACACGGTCAATGGAGAAATACCGTGCAGGTCGCGGGTTTTCTGCCAAGCGGTGTAGTACCCATGTGGAAACAGCTGTAGTGTGTGTCCGCAGTACAAGGCGCAGACATTCGTCTGCTGACCAAGGGTATCTGTAACCGACAGAGCCGAAAGCACCTTGTTGATGAACGTCTTGTACATTTTGCCAGTACTTTTCAAAGTCTCGCGGCTTCGATTTCTCGCCGGTTTCATTGGGCTTCGCAAAGAGCTTCCTTGATCCTGCCTCCATTGTGTCCATGGTAGCTTCAGTAATGGGATCAGCACGCGGCTTGTCACCCTTGGGAGGGTCAGAGATGAAGAAAGTGTCTTGCACGTCGCGAGCAGGATGCTGTTGAGGGACAAAGAGGGCGTCGAAGTTCCAGAAGCCAGAGTCGACGTAGCTACAATCGTCAGACTTGCTGTTCCGCGTGTATGCAAGCTCACTTACTGGTTGGTGGGCATCTCTACGAAACCTTGTGAAAAAAAAACGTTCCTGAACTCTTGTCGCACCTTATTCAGTGGGTGGAGGCTCCCCGCATCCTGCGACGCACCCAGCGCATTGAAGTTGTAAGGCTTGAAGTTCGCCGTCTCCCATGCGCCGCTCGCTAGCATGTCTGCCGTCAAGTCTGTGACCTCGACGGGTATCTCCTTCGCATACTTGGGGCCCTTCGTAACGCTGTAGTCGATGACTTTGGTTAAGGTTACAAGCTTCCTCTTCTTTAACTCATTGAGCGTCTTGTTTTCTGAGAGAGTCTTGGTCTCTTGGATGCCCTTGAGTAGGTCGCGTGTCGCATCCTGGACCGTTTCCGCTACGAGTACGAGGGAGTCGCCGTCTTTCTTGATCCACTTGTTTTTGAAGGCATTGCCCTGCCCCACCTTCGCAGATTCAGCGCCGACAATGTTCTGTGAACAGAAACGTTAGACCTTCGCATGGCTGGTAGCTAAAGTGAGTATACGTACCGCAATTTCCTTGATAGGCACCTTGCCCGCATCCTTGACCGCCTTCCAGACCTTGTACTCATGCGACCCGTCTGCCACAATTGACTCGGCTTCTGCGGTGAGAAGTACCTGTTCGGAATCGTGGGCTTGATATTCGACCATAGACCGACTCGCTAGCCGGTCCAGGGCTGCTTTGATCTCTGCTTGTGATATCGACGGAAAGTCTTCGGAAGTTTGGAGGGGCTGCTTTTTGTCGAGCAGATCCAGTACATCCTGCGTGACGTTGTGCTCCTCGGTCTTGAGGGGGACAGGAACTGGTCCACGCGTACCGCCGGCCATGCTTGCGTGTGTAATTGTGAATTGAATGCGTAGAGACTGCGGGAATCGTTCTGTGTCACTCGCGACTCTATGACTCTTTCGGAATATCACGACGGAAGCAACGCGGGGTTTTAGTTTTGCCGACGCCGATCGCACCTGCCCCACCAACGCTGGGTACGTGATCTTATGTTGGAATACACATTCAGGTTGCCTCGCACGAAGGTGGTTGTGAGATATCTATAATATTACCAATATCTGACTTCATAATCTACAATCAGCGAGAGGCAGGGAGCTCCTTCATCATGTACACATATCCATCCCCAACGAGGACGCCATTAGCACCTCATCCACCAGCATCCAGCTCTCCAAACTTTCCAAAACAAGTCAGATGCTGCATGTGTCCTCAATCAATCCAAAAGCGCCCGCCGTGGTGGTACGTTGCAAAGGAATGGGCGCCATGTTGGCTAATTACATCTCCCTCGACTTTTTGTTGTCCCGCAAAAGTAAGGTATACGCTGGAACAAGCCACTGAACACAAAGGAAACGACTGAGAAAAGAAACCAACATGTACATTGAAGAAAAGTACCAATTCGCCTCTCAAACGCCACGAAACGCCGCCCGATGATGTAAAGACACTGGAACAGTGTATGGGAATCAAACAACGCTGAGTATGCCAAAGCCCATGGTATGGAAGTGAAAGTTGACGAAAAGTCTATGTGGCGGTCTTGTGACGCCAGAAGAGAAAAAAAGCAAAGCGCCGTGCTGAGGATTGGAAAGGTGCATCGAGCGTGACAGGCAAATTAGGGTCATATGTTGAGGTTCTCATGCTTGACGGGATGGAACAGTGTTGGACGGAGGCACAGCCGGCCGGAACCGTTCTCTTCCTCAACGGGTCCTCCTTGGTCGTACTCGCGTCCTCCCAACCACCGTCGCCAAAGTTCTGAGGAGAATCCGGCGTTGTAGTAGAAGCTGTTGCCGAGCTGGTTGTGCTCTCCCCATCCGAATACACTGTCGGTAGGTTTGGGTGGGTGGTTGTAGGTGCCATCGAGCGACTCGAGAGGCCAGTTGTGATCAAAATAGACAGCGTGAGGTGCGTACACAGCCTTCAGGCCATGGTGGAAAGCGACAGTAGGAGGCCACATCTCCGGGAACATGTGATGCCTCATGAGGTACGTTTCGCGATGCATAAGATCGAGCAAGCGTTTCGACAACCTGGATACAGTGATGATAGCGCACCGCCGTGGTGGCTCCGGCAGTTCGAGGTCATAACCGGAAACATCGTCACGGAACACCCAGTTTGTCTTGGCCGGATCAAAGATTGGGTTAAAGGTGATCAAGTCTGCATCTTCACCTACACCCCACTGATAGTCATCGGCCAGATACGTACGTGGAGGCTCAGTCTCAGGTGGGCTCTCGAGCATACCGGTGTTCTCAAACTTGGGTGGTCCCCAAACCGGCTTCTCGTCGCTGTTGTACATCTCCTCCTCAACCATGTCGGTGAAGTTCTTCCAAGATCCATGAAGCTCAGGAATGTAGTAGCGAGACGCGCGTTCCCACATGCCCTTGCGAGGCTGTCTGCGTGCCCAGTCTCCAACCTTGGTGTTAAATTCCCAGTAGTGACCGCTCAAGCGGAGGTCCATTTCCCAGTTCCAGTAGAAGTCGTACTCGGGATGCACCTGAGAAAACCATTGCAGAGGGAAATGAGCGCTGCGGTACACGGAATGGACAGGAGCCTTGGCGTGGTTGTAGACGTTGTTAGGGAATGGCTCAGGGTAGTAGAGGCGCATCTGCTGCTCGGACCATAGCGTAGCCATGCCCCAGAACTCTTCGGGGAGATTGTCACGAATGGTCTTCTCGTAGAATTCGTCAGAGGACCAGATGGGGATGCTGTCGTCCTTGACATGGAGCAGAAAGTGGACGTCGTACTCGCCGCCAGACTTAAGCGCAAGTTCGTTGATCATGGCGCGGATGGTGAGGATCTGCTGTTCGCTGTATTTGTAACCAGTCCACGTGCGGAGGATGTATGCATGGCGAGGAACCTTTTTCTTCTGCACGTGTGTCTCGTCGCTGTCGCTTTGCGTCACGTTCTTCAGGAAACGAGCCTTGTTCTTCTCGTAGCAACGCTTCTGGGCCTTTCCCCAGCTGACCTTGCCGTAGTCGATCTTGGGCTCCGTGCCCCAGATCTTGTCTGCGCCGTTCTTCTCCGACTTGTCAGCAAGACCAAAGCCACCTTGCTCGCGAGGGTAAGAATATCCGTAAGGGCCGAAGCGGCCGAAGCGATCGAAGCAGACCTTGTCATTCAGGCCGAGTTCTTCGTACGAGCCGAAGAAGGGAGCAGTCTGGTTTTGCGGGATACCGGGATAAGCATAAATGTCAGGTAGATCCACCTTCTCGTCCTCGTCAAGAAAGCAGGTGTGGACTTCCTCGTGGTTCTTGAGGTACTCCTTGGAATCAAACTTGGGATAAGGGCTGAAGCGGACGGGGTCCATTGGCGGTTCCTTGTGCTCCTTGGACATGACAGGCCACTTCTGTTTGATGTTGTCTTCGGGGTTGGAGCTCTGCGAGTACTTTACAAAATTTTGTTCCGACACGTAGTCGCTGTAGGGAACAAGAGTGCGCACGCCATTGAACAGACCGCGTAACCTATGCATGTCAGCTGCAGGCCGGTGATGGAAGACGGTGCATGTGCTCACCTGGGGTAGTGCTCCCAATGGTAGAGTTTCCGGTCGTCGCCCTTGTTGTGGTGGTGCTTCCAGCGGCCCTTGACGATGCCTGTGACGGTCATGGACACGAGCAGTATGGTGACGATGACGAGCATGACGATGCGCGCAAAGGACATGCGCGGACGCTGCAGGCGGTTCGCCCACATGGGGCTGCGGTGCCCCTTGGACCAGGTGCCGGACCTGAAGAGCGGCGACGAGCCCTGCGAGTCGCCGCCAGGCAGCTTCTCGTAGCGCGTGCGGATAAACATCTTGGGCGTCTTGAGATTGAATCGCGAAGACATGGTGGCGGGATTGCCTGTGCAAGTGCGGCGGGCGAAGCTACTGGGGCATCCGAGGGGGCAGGCGGACGGGCGTCGTCGAGGTCGTCTGCGGCGGGTGGTATTAGGAGCGGCCTTTTGTGTGCGCGGCCGCGGTGTCGGGAGGCAAGGAGAGGCAGCAGCACGCAGAGCTGGTGGAGGTAACGAACGACAGACGGCCCACAGACGTGTAGGACGACGAAACAGTGGCAGGACGCCGTGGGATTGAAGAGGGAGGGATGGGCAGGCCGCAGTGGATAAGGGTTGCGCGCCGATGTGGAATAGCGGCAAGGCCTCGCTGCTGCCGAGAGGCGCTAATTTAAACGTGCCCCAATCTCTGCACGGCGCCGAGGGCCAGGCAGATGGCGACGGCGAGAGGCGACGACGACGGCGCTGGCCTGCTGTCCGCTGCGCTGCGCTGCGCTGCTGCGTGCCTGTGCCTGTGCCTGCGGTACCGTGGAGGGCGGGTTTGCGGCCGACCCAGCTGCTTGCTGTGCCGTACCGCACACATGTCTGTCGCTCCTATCAGCGGCGCCCCGGGCCCAGCTGGGCCTCTGAGCCCCCGCCACCCGCACGTCGCCATCCCGCAGCCCCCTCGACGGCCCTCACTCACCACAGCACACAGCACAGGCGCACGCAATGGCAGCTCCTCGCGCTCTTGACGTCGTCGAGCGCGCTGCCGTCGCGCGGCCGCTTCCAGCAGGTGCGAGGCTACCCCTGACAGGCTCCGCGATGCGCCGTACCGGAAGCCCCCCTGCGACGTTCGCAGCAGAGGCCGCCACCCAGCCAGCAGCCATACCACCGCGTATCGTGCCGCCGTCGCTGATTTGCCCCAGGCCTTACAAAGCGCGCCGTGGCAAGCCCATCCTGCCGCGGACGGGCCTCCATTGGTCTGGTCTGGCCGTCCGCCGCGGGATGCACTGCATGCATTGAGCGTCCATCACCTCGACTTCCGCGACTAGCAAATATTGGCGCCCCTCCAGCCTGCGCCGTTGCAACCTGCACCTGTCAATCGCAGCCGCCCGACCAGCCTTCTTTTTGGCCGGTGACGTCGCAAACCATTGCAACCCGCTCTGAGCATCGCCGTCCGCTTCCCTGCCAGACACTTGTGCTTGCGGGCGTCGCACCCGCGCTGAAACAGCCGCTTCCGCCCTGGGAACCGAGTACGGCCTTCGTCGAGATCCTGCATCCTGTCAGACGCTGCAGCTCCAGTCCGTTTTCGGATCCTACTCGTCAACATCTCGATCCCACTGTGAGCATCGCTCCACCGTTGCGAGACACGCGTTTCCGTGCCCGCATCACTGAGCTGTGCAACAGCACCACGGCCAGCTTTCTGTGACATACGCTTAGTCTCTACGTGCGAGCATCGACGGCGCCCGCCTCCGCTACAAGTCGTCGTCAGCTGCGCTAGCCATGAGAGCCCCGCCGTCTCGCATCGATTACACCCCTCTTACAGCTTCACTTGCATGTTATGCCCTCCTCAGCTCTCTTATCTACCAGTGTCAGCCATTTTCCCTGGTCGCAAAAGCCTATGCGGCAGGGTCTGATGCATCTTCGCTGTAGTCAGCTCACCAACTCCGCTTGGCGTGTTAAAGCCCATGCTAGTCGCAGCCAAGCTTTGGCAAAAGCCGGGCAACGATCGACTCTCTGCTCCTCCAGGTTCCAGATGCCCGAATCGTCTCGAACAATGAAATCCCCCTCACAATTTTCACCTGCATTCTGAACGCCTGGCAAGGTCCAAGTTTGTAGACACCAAACCACACCCGATAAACCGGCTTACCCTGCGTCAATGAGGACAATCAGATGCATGGCATTCGCTGAGTATCATCGAAGCGCTCATTTGACGTGTTGAACATCAAAATCTCCAATTACGACAGTCGGAAATTACAGGCTCGCCCTGCGGATGATCAGCCTCGCCTGACAGAGAAGTGGCGAATGCCTAACCCAGCCTTTACTGACTACATTTTGATAATTACAGCTGAATAAGCTCCCATGTTGGTTGCGCCTCTAATAAAAGGCCGCATCATCGCTAGGCATTTCTAAATGCAGTAAGTTATCTCCACACCAGGCAGGCACCGGGAGATCACAGTACAATCACCGCAACCTCACCACGCCTTAGACGTTGAACAGCCCCAATAACCACAAAACGTAAAGTATAGAATAGAAAGCCGGTGTTTTTTATTTCATAATCAATTCCTATGCGGCCGTCATACTGTTCGTTTTCAATCTCCTAAACAAACCACTTGAAAGTCGAGCTGTTCCTCCCGCCAACATCCTTTTAATCAATTTAGTAACTCCACCTATCGCGTTCGATCAATATGATCTATTTCTTCATTTCCTCGAGCTTCTTCGACGCTTCCCCTTTCGATTTCTGGTTGTGTAGCAGCTTCTCATCATGCATCGGGTGCGGATGCTCTGCAACCTAAGCGTTAGCACTCCCATACTACGCTCAAGACACAAATACCGGATATGTAAACTCCGAATCATCGAACTTACCTTTTACTGGACTATCCAGGGGCTCAATATGCGAATGCTCGATGTCGAAATCCTCGCCTACGGACCCCGTTCGGTCGCGCGGGAAATGGCGTTTTGTAGGTGACTCGAGCGGCTCAATTTTGCTGCCCGAGAGCTGGTAGTCCCAATCTTCTTGGCTTTGTCGTCTCGTTAGTAACGTGGGTTCCGCGAGTCAACCTGTCGAACAGGTTAAGTGAGGCTCATGCAACTTGCCTCGTCATTTTCGGTGTTTGCCAGATACGTCTTGCTACTGACGACTAGTGGTGATGATGGTCTTTGGTAATTGTTTGGATTCGATGCTAGGAGGCAGTACAACAGAACCGTGTTTGGGCTCACGCGAGGTCTTATGGGCTGGTGGTGGACCCTGCGGAATGACATCGTCAAAGGCGGGGTTTCGCACGAGGTCGCGAGACCAGCCTATACAATGAAGAGGGGTATGAAGTCCAGCGCATCGACTGAGGGGCCGGACTTGGCCAAGGTACCCGAGAGGATGGGATCATAGCGTGACTACGACCGTAATGAGGCTTGATGTGTAGTGGACTGACGCGATATGCGAAATGCGGAATTTCATCCCGTGGCGGTAGCATGATACATACGGTATCGCGAAGGCTCGATACGTACAATTGCGTGGATGATTGCTTCATGCTACCGTTTTGCGCCTCTTCGATCTGTCAAAGACTTGCAAATCCCGTGACTGTTCTAGCTACCAAGGCCCTTCGCACTGGTCTGATTGTTGAGACCAGCCTCCACAGAGTGATCAATAGCAACTGATTAAACACCAACGACTAATTCCCAAAGTACGCTTCGGAGATCGGTACCGCTCTCGCGAGGTGTCTTCACCTTGCGGTTCTTTCCCGGCTTCAGATTGCCGCCAGCCGCCCCTTCGTCTTTGGCATTATTCTTCGCACTCGGTCTCTTCCTAACCCTCCTGTTTGGTACCTTGTTCTTTTCCTCTCTCTGTTTCGCTAGTTCATCGAATTGTCTAAACTTCGCGTTGTCCTCTTGACTGTTATTAATCCCCACCCACTCCATCTTCTCCGCATCGAACCAGTGCCCCTCCTTCCTATACACCCTTTCCACCAGACTTCCAGTGCCATACTCCTCAGCCAACAGTTCCTGATACGCGTACGGAATCTTAACCGGCACACCCTCAAACACCGATGTTCGCAAGGGGAAAATCTGCCGGGTGAGATAATGGTGTCTATCCTTGCAGTACAGCGACCCAGGCACAGGCGACGAACGGTTCCACCTGACACTCGTGATATCGATGTACAACCCCGTCTTCATATCAATCCACCGCGCATCAATCACATTGTGTTTATCCGCGTAGCTTCCGTTCTTCCAGTGCGGATTGATCTCCAGGAGATACTTCCTTTTCCCAGCGTCCGCAGTGCTCCCTCTCCCCTCGCCATCGTCTCTCCTGGCTACATTCCGGTCCCCTATGTCTACGGCTCCCAGCCAGCTGACGTCCTGGAAGCTGTGCACGCTCATGTTGTGGTAGGACGCTAGGTATGAGAGTGTGGGCTCCGACACTTGCACGTCGATGTCCGAGTCCCAGGGCATGATGCGTCGGTTCCACCACCAGCCGAGGAGGGACCCGTGCATAATCCATGTTTCTATACCCATGGAGTGCATCGTCGATAGGTATGTTCGGAGCAAGGCGCGAAGGTGTTGGTTACGGACTTCGGGTGGGTAGGTTTTGTCGGCGAAGCGGCCGTCGTAGTGGCCGTCGAACTGCGCCATTTGCCTTTAGTATGGTGGGACATTGTGGAAGTGTGTAGAGTGAATGCCTAAAGCTTATGCCTATAGGAAATAGAAGATGGTTGAAGGAGAACGGCAAGGACGTACGCTTGACTCGTGGAAGTATTTCTCTGGCGGACCTTTCCATTTTATAGATTTATCTTTCTTGTTCGAAGTCAGCCCTTGGAAACTGGCGAGGGAGGGATCGAGAGTGGACGAATCGGTGGATGCGGGGGTGCCGTCGGGATTGAAGATGGTAGGCGGACTCGGAAGTGTCCATGCTACGGCGCCCAGCATAAGGAGTATATACGAGATGTACATGTCGGCTTTTTCACTGATGCTATCGCCTTCTGAACAATGCGGCCATAGTATACCGATCCGTTATCGGGCTCCCACCTCGCAACCGGCGTGTTGATGTCTCACTGCGGAATCCGGCGTCCCCGTATGCTGGTGGAACCAAAACAGGATAACAAGACACCCAGTATTGCCAGGAAACAAAACATTGGGACGGAGAGTCAGCAAAAGACATGTGTCGCGTGAGCATCCGAGCTCGTTATGTACTTTACCTGCCGGGACGCCTGGGTTCGGACGGCTCATCATTTAGCGCGCCCCTACCGTAGTCTACTTGCGTAGGCCGCCCTCACTCCTCTGTTGCATCGGAGCAATCGTTCCATGTGATCCGGAACCGCTGATGTGATTGCTTTGCGGCCCGGTATATACTAATTGTAGGAACTACGACTCGGTTCAGCCACGTTGAGACTGTAGTACTGCTTTTCACGCATAGATGGGTATTGAGAAGTGGCGTTGAGTGCGAAAGAAAGCACGCGGCATGACGACCGGATCGTACGTGTGGCGGCGGAGGGGGCATACTAACATTAGCGGTAGGTAGGGTTGGATGAAGCTAATGTGTTGCTCGAGGTCTAGAGCGAGAGCATGAGATGCGCTTTTCGTTAATTGTGTGCACAACTGCGGCCGTGAGCAACGAGATTATTATTGCATGGTTCGTAGATCCCGGGAAGAAATTCGATCGGTATAAGCCCGCGCCCTTGAATTGGTCAAGCAGATTCCTTCGCAGGACATGCGCGTGAGGCATGGCGGGATAGCCTGGGAACGACGATGCCGAGGACCCGTTAGGCTAGGAAGCTTGTCTTCGGACAAGCATTGCTAAGCTTTCACTTGGCGCTATTGGACAGGCCGGCATCAACGGTCCAGGATAGAAACTTCTGACTTTCCTGCATTGAGATTGATGGGTGCTTGGGCTGCGCTTTGGTCGGTAAACCGATATTTGAGTGACGCGGCCTGGGGCGTTGTTTCGCGGCCGGCCGGTGACTAACTGTGCGAGACAACGTGAGGATCGTTCAGGCAGCAGATAGGGATTGGGGCATCCTCTTGGCCTTGAATCTTCTTGAATGATCAGGATGAAGAATTCATAATTAGCTGCTTCGTTCATGTATGGGCAACAATTAGTGTGTGTATGCATGTTACGATGTATGCAAGACTTTGGGATGCAGTTTCAGATTAAAGATTGAGATGCTCTTCTAGCAAAAGAGACCCTTGAGTGGATCAAGATGCATCGGAAGGTATCATTCATTGGATTCAAGTGGTATTGTTAAATACTGCAATGCGCAGTGTTTCTCTCAAACTAATACTTAACATTTTAGGTAGGCTTGCACTGGCATGGTCTTCGACTTCGTCTGCGCTACGCATTCGCCTCTTTGATGTACAAAGACACCTCTTGAACCTTAGTGTAGTGGATTGACGCAATGTCACCAGACTGTCGGTAACCTAGAAACCACGCTGCAAGCTCTACAACTCCTCTGTATGTGTCGCCCTTCCTTCCGTGCTACTGGGTGACCTTGACTTCTGCAAGTTTCAACGACCAGAGGCGTTGAAGGAACCTTAATCTCGCCAACTGAATATCCATTCGTTAAGCTAGGTAGCTCATCGGAGGATGGATTGCTAGCCTTTGAGTGTGCAGCACTTTGGTTGGTCGGGGAGACAACGGCTTTTCAAACTTAGTCTTTCTTCTTCCTGAGTTGAGATTTCTCCTGAAAACTTCGCCGTTTCGATTCTGAATTTTCCTACTCTTTCTGCTCCACATCCTCGGTAGAGTCGTCGATTTGCCGCCTATTCTTCGCACCCCTGTATATCCAGCTTTCCGCGTCATTAACAACGCCTCCGGTCTTTCCTCTTGCCCATGCCAAAGCATCCTGCGCAACTCCATAACCTAAACCTGCAAACAACCCAATCCTGATTGTCCTCGCAGCAGTCACGACCGGGAATTTGTTCCACGCTGACCATAATCCCCCTGTAACCATGCCCGCCACCACACTACTCATGAAATCCCTGCTTTTCTCCACTCCCGTATTCACCTTCCCAATGTCCAATTCGCTCACACCCTCCATTTCTTCAATAGTTCGTCCAGCTCTCCATGTCCCCCTAAATACATCTATAGATTCTTCTACTATGAAGAAAATGGATGCCCATGCAGCAAGGTATGCGCCCGAACGCAGACCCGCAGTGACGCCGTACTTGAGCTTGTAGTAATTTTTGGACTTATGGTAGAGGTACCAGCCGGGCTGAGAGATGGGGAGGCGGTGGGCGTTTTCGGCGCGGAAGCGAAGGGAGGCAAGGCGCGAGGTGTTGAGGCAGCCTAGAGTGGTGCCGCAAGTAAAGGAGGTAAACGTTGCGAGTAGGAGGCGCCGATCGAAGGGCATCCCGAGGCGCTCGGGGGAGGGCGTTGTGGTTGGAGGTGTTGTGTTGGGCTTTGATGCATCGACGTCATTTGGACGTGAAGTGGAATCTAAATCCAGCTGCGTTGTGGCCATTGTGTGTCTTGGATAGTAGAGGAGATGAGATATGTTGCATTAACAACTCTACCTTTCGATGTCTGCTCACACGCTTCCAAGAAGCTGCCAAGAGTTTGCGCGACAGGGATACGCGACCTATCGGCGCGCCCCCCTCACCGGGGTTTCGATGAACCCCACTGTTGCCTTGTCCCTCTCTCCGACAGGCTTTAAGATCAGTTTTTCAATTCAAGAGGTTCTTGCGCATTCCGAAGATTCAAACTCAACGGCCTGTTGAGCTCAAAGCCCCGAGTTTTAGAACCGCCGACAGATCTCCGCCACCAGTTCAACATGGCTTTCACTACGCCTTCAGCGCAGACATGGACAATTCGCCTCAGGTCACATAAAACCACCGTGCTCCTACACGTCGACCCACTACAAACCTTCTCATCAATCAAGGAGCAACTGTACAAAGCTCTCGAAGATACCGGTCTCAAGACCGATGGCGATTCTACTGAATCGATATCGTTGCCTCCCTCGCCCTCAGACATCGAGCTCGGTCGCCCTGTCAATACCAATGACTCGCACAAGGGCTTTCAATTAGGCGAATGGGAATACTCCCCGCTGGAAGAAGGTGATGCTGAAGATCCAAAAGGCAAAGGGAAGGCAAAGGCAGCACGGCCAAAGAAGGCCGGCGCGGTCGGTGCAGACAGCGTCAAGGATTGTCCCAAGGGCGCAGGGCTTCGTGATGGTGCTGTGTTGGCTTTTCGGTGGAAAGGCAACGGGTCGCAAGAAGCTGAGGATATTGAGATGGCAGATGGGAGGAAAGTGGATATGTGGGGTGTGAAGCTGGCGAGCTACGAGGACAGCTACGGTGCAGAGAATGAGATGGATGTTGGAGGTGGCAGGGAGTTCGAGGGGTGATATGGTTGGTGGAAGGACGGCATTGCATGCGAATAATCTAAGACATGACGGCGTTCAACAGGCGTTATATGGAGGCATATACCAGGAAGGATGCATTGCGGGACTATATCGAGTGTGATTGAGACACCAGGTGCATATATGCGTGCGTATGGCGTTCAAGATGCTGTAGGGCATCTTACCTACCGGTTATCCTCGGCAAGGGATATGTACAAATACAGCAGAACATGCATCCAGGAGTAGCACACAACTGGAAACCAGAGCGACGACATCATATATTTGTGCGATGCCAACTTGGGTGGTGTTGTCAACGTGCGTTGGCAGTCGGTCATGGTTGCTAGTTTCAGACCCCTGTCTGTGTTTGCGGCCCGTGCGGCGTAAACACAACTTTCCGAAGCTCGCTCAAACAGTTCCGCACGCCTATCCTCACCACCGACCCTCGCTGACGACACGCTCCTGAGCACGACTGCGGGAGCTGCGTGGGACTAACAAACAGCATCACTCACTGCAAGAGCACGACCATGGCTACCGATGGCGCGTCCTCCATCTCTGTCACGGTACGAGTGCGCCCGTTTACGATCCGAGAGGCAGCGCAACTAGCGAGATGCGACGACCAGACGCTCTTCCTTGGAGATGGCTCATTAGCTGCGGCACCGGCACCCAAGCTGCATCAGAAAGGCATTCGTCCTGTCATCAAAGTCCTGGATGAGAAGTGTTTGTATGGATTTCCCGACTGCCGGTGTCTGCTGTCAAGAAAGCTAACGATACCCCAGAGTATTCGACCCGCCAGAAGACAACCCCGTACAGCGCTTCTCTAGGACAGTCTTGCCGCAAGGAAAGCGGGTAAAAGACCAGACTTTCGCATTCGACCGAGTATTCGACGAGAACACATCGCAGGGAGACGTATACGAGTCCACCACAAAACCACTCCTTGACAGCGTGCTGGACGGATACAATGCTACAGTTTTTGCGTATGGAGCAACAGGATGCGGAAAGACACATACAATCACGTACGGCCCTCGACCAAAGACGCTCGTTTGGCCCAAATCTAACATTTGACAGAGGAACCGCACAGCAACCCGGCATCATCTTCCTTACAATGCAGGAATTATTCGAGAAGATCAACGAACTCAAAGAGGAGAAGGCTACTGAAGTCACGCTCTCCTACCTTGAGATTTACAATGAGACGATTCGCGATCTGCTAGTTGAAGGTGGGAGTAAACAAACCCTGATGTTGCGAGAGGATGCAAACCAGGCCGTTTCAGTGTCTGGATTGACCAGTCACCACCCGCAAAATGTAAGTCACGACCGCCATCTCACAGACAATTGCTGATTTTATATGAAGGTACAAGAAGTCATGGACATCATTGTACGGGGTAATGAATATCGAACGATGTCGCCGACCGAAGCCAACGCAACCTCTTCGCGATCGCACGCTGTTCTCCAAATCAATGTATCTTCAAAGGATCGAAATGCTTCCGTAAACGAACCGCATACGATGGCGACCCTCAGCATCATCGATTTGGCCGGCAGCGAGCGCGCGTCTGTGACCAAGAACCGAGGAGAGCGCTTGATTGAAGGTGCGAACATCAACAAATCGCTCCTCGCGTTGGGAAGCTGCATCAACGCCTTGTGCGATCCACGAAAGAGGAACCACATCCCATACCGGAACTCCAAGCTCACCCGCTTGTTAAAGTTCTCGCTCGGTGGAAACTGTCGGACAGTCATGATCGTCTGCGTCAGTCCGTCGAGCGCACATTTCGACGAGACACAGAACACTCTGCGATATGCAAATCGGGCGAAGAACATCCAGACGAAGGTGACCAAGAACGTCTTCAACGTTAATAGACATGTGAAGGACTACTTGAAGAAGATTGACGAGCAGAGGTTGCTGATCGATGAATTACTGAAAAAGCAAAAGGACTCTGATGCAACTGCGTTCATTAAGTTCCAGAAGCAAACCGAGAAGAAGGAGGTCATTGTGCGAGAAGCCATAGCACGGCTACGTCAAGCTTACACAGATTCTGAGACCGACCGCAAGGAGAGACTTGGAATGCTGAGGACTTTGAAGCAAGCAGAGAAGCGCGTATCTCTGATTTCAGCCTGGATAGCCGCGTTCGATCAGGTCCAGGACCTTCGAGAAAACGAAGTTATGCCTTCGCAAGTCGTCGCAATGAGGGACTCGGCCATTGGAATTTCGGCTGAGCTCGAGCAGACAAGACAACATTGCCACCGTCGGCTGGAACGCTCTAGTTGGACCAGCAAGCTTGACACTGCGCTGCAATTTGGTTTGCGACAGCTTAGTGAAGTCGATGCTTCAAGCGACAGCCACGACGCTGCTAACATCAAGCGCGAATACGAGATCTTAAAATCGAATGCGGAACGGGAAGCACTTGGCATACTTTTGGATCAAGAGAAGGGTGGCGATGCTGCGGTTGTACAGGTACTTGTGCAAGCCCACATTGAGACGGTCGCCATTTTGAACCAGATCACCCAGATGGATGAAGAGGAGGCGGTCCAAGCGGCGAGGAAGGTTCTCACACAAATCATGAATTCTTGCACAAACTCTACCTCCCAAGCGATTCGGCCGGATGGTGGTCTCCCCGTAACGGAGTTCTTCGCACCAACCCACAAAGGCACACCAAAGCGCAGGAAACCAGTAAATATTACAGGCCCCTCAGAGATACGACCACTAGCAGCGCCATCATTCACTGAAGCGCCCCACCTCACATCGCCGATAAAGGGCTCACCTCGTCGGCGCAAAGTGGGAGCTGTAAAGAAGGTCGTCCAATTCTCTCCAGTGAAGAAGAAGTCGCCATCGAAGACGAAGCGTGCTGTCCGATGGAGAGATGACACCGAGAACGGCACACTGGCGGAGTTTCAAAAGACACCGGATCCGATTGAGTCAACACCAACGAGTTCATCCATTGATGCCCCTCCGCCTACGTTCTCCGTATCGGTCGCTGCATCTGTACCTGATCAAAGCGGCGGCTCCTCGCCTATCCCAACGCCACCGAAAGCATCCATAGATCTCAAGCCAAAGTCGAGCCGGTTCCAGGCAGGTTTCCTTTCGAAAAAGTTCGATGCTCCATCCAGTACAGGTTTCTCGTCGGACTCAGACACTTCCCCTCTCCGTGAGATCGGCACAAACACGATTCGCCCGTCCTCATTGAGCAATGTCGAAAACGCTACAAACAGCAATTCTGAGGAGGCGTCTTCCGGATCAGACGAAGAGAAATGGAGCATGGATCAATCAGATGCACGCAAGATTGGGTCAGCAATGAAGCGACGCTCGTCAGGAATTTCTGGCTCTATACCGATGAGTCGTGCACATCGCCGCCGTAGTCCCACCGCCGCAACAGCTGGCAGTCCGCAAAACGAGAATACACTTCTCTCTGCTAGTGCGACACGTCGAATGGTGAAGGGCGAGCGCGATGCTGACTGGAAGAACAGCGTCCTTAGCCCACGGACTGCCCCCATAGTCAAAGGAGTAGCACGAAGAACGACCATGGCTATGATGGGTGAAGAACGAGGTGCAGGAGGATCACTAAACAGGGCACCGATACGCATAGCTAGCAACGGCTCGGCAGGATCGAGAGGCAGCTTGATGGGCACTGCGAAGAGTGCTTGGCGATGAAACCCTTCTTTTCGAGCTTTTGACTGACGTTCTAGACAGAACGTTTACGTTTCGTGTGTTGAGTTGTTGCCTTTCAGGTGGCGTTGTCTGTCTATCGAAATCGTTGAGTGATGGCGATGCGGCGTTTGAGTGGAGCGTTGGATATCAGTTTGCTCTCCTACCATAGTCAGTCGCATTTTGGCAGTCATCCTGGGTCAAGCATTGTCGGCGCTGGGTCGGTCTATCGAGCTTTGCGATAGCGGACTCTGGCGTTTTTCGGGGGAACATCCCTTCAGGGACTGGAAGATTGTATTTCTGTGTCAATACTTAATGAAGCATCACGTATACCTCTATTTCATGTCTTTTGTTTCCTCTGCGAGCTTCGACGTGTACGCTTGTAATTGTGAGCTTGTTGTAAATTTTCAAGTCCGGTTACCGTGTCGTTTATCCTTGCTTGAATATTTGTAATCTTTCCTGCATAGCTTTGTACAAGCACACCGGCATACAATCTTCCACGGTTCCGGTCGCAGCGGGGTCTTGCAGCTTGAGCTTGAGCTACCGGCTAACCTCGGCCGCATGCCCGCTTCCTAACTCCCGAGCGGCAGTCAACTCGCTAGGAACCTATCTCCGTTTGCCATCCCTTTGCACATGGCGACATTATTAATGACGTACAATGGCGCGATGTGGGGTACCCTTAAGTGATATAAACATAGTGGTCTCGGAGACAACTACCCCGCAATGAACTGCACTTACTAAAGCATTCAGTATAACATTCGGGAGCCATAGATATTAGGGAAAATACATCAGGAAGGAATAATATGAGCACCATGAAAGAAGCTATTGTCTCTAAAGGTCCCTCGGTAAAGATCGTAGACAGCCCTATTCCAGAGCCAGGCCCGGAGCAGGTCGTCATTCAGGTTGTGGTGAGCGGAAGCAATCCCAAGGACTGGTAAGGATCCATTCTCATTATCTTCTTGATTCTTCTTGGCCTTTATTCTGTATAGTGCAAGGGCTAACGGAAAGCGTTACAGGAAGGTCCCAGAATGGATAGACGATAAAGCAAATACCGGCGACGATATCGCAGGTATCGTGCATTCTGTAGGGGACAAAGTATTCGAATTCAAGAAGGGCGATCGAGTCGCTAGCTTCCATGAGATGCGAACGAGTGGAGGGAGCTACGCCGAATATGCGGTAGGATGGCAGCACACTACCTTCCATATCCCCAAGCAGACGAGTTTTGAGGGTACGTAAAAAAAATGTAAAACAATGTTGAGAAAGAAGGAACTGACCGGAACCACAGATGCTGCCGCTCTGCCTCTCGCAGCCATGACAGCCGCCCTCGGTCTTCACGTCCGCCTCGGCCTCGACGCTCCCTGGGTTCCGAATTCTTCGAATTCGGAAACGCTGCTCGTTGTATATGGCGGTGCATCCGCAGTGGGCGCATATGCAATCAAGCTCGCCCAGCGTGCGAACATCCATCCAATCATTGCCGTAGCTGGCCGAGGCATCCCCTTCGTCGAGAAGCTCTTGGACAGCTCTAAGGGTGATGCCATTGTCGATTACCGCAAAGGCGACGACGCAGTAGTCTCAGGAATCAAGGATGCTCTGAAAGGCAAAAAGCTGAACTACGCTTTCGACGCTGTTTCTGAGCACAACTCCTACACTAACATCGTAAAAGTCCTTGAGAAAGACGGTCACATTACACTCGTCCTTCCAGGCAAGAAATACGAAGGTATACCGGAGACGGTGAAGAAGACGATTACCAGTGTGGGCGAAGCGCACAAGGGTGATAAGGACTTTGCGTATATTTTCTTCCGGTATATTGCAAGAGGACTGGATGAGGGTTGGTTCACGCCGCATCCGGCAGAGGTGGTGCCGGGTGGTTTGGAGGGCATACAGAAGGCTTTGACGAATCTTAAGGAGGGGAACGCGAGTGCGACCAAATACGTGTTCAGGATTGCGGAGACGCCAGGTGTCAAAGGAGCGCAGTTGTAAGGAGGAATGAGGTGGCAGATTGTAGGAGATGTATTTACAGAATTAGATCGGATGGAGTAGCCAAGAAACGTACAGAGTAACAAGGTCGGACTATGTGTACTGCAACTACAAAGCGCAGCGAGAGCAGGATGCCGCCCGTGTGCTGGCCGCCACCCTCAAGTAGAACCAAGCCATCAGTTGACGATATCTTGGGAGCTCTACAAGCCGTCCTTGCAAAATTCTCCATTGTACATTAGATAAATAACCTAGCAATAGGCTTGAGGGAGTTCTGGGGGCTGGAATGTCCTCCGTATAAACCATTGAGTGTAGTATATCATTAGATCAACAAGACACAGGTCCAACGTAATTGACCATGGCCGATGAAAGTGTTTGGCGTCGTCCAGACCAACTTAGCCATTCATTCTATTGCTGCGTTTGGGGGCAAGCTTCACTCCTTTCCCTCCCCTTCCTCTTCGTGATTACCCTTCTCTATCTCAGTCCCCGCGTTCGAAAGACCAGTGTCCGTTGTAATAAGTCGGCTTGGTTCAATCGGGAGCGTAAAACACTCCTCGTCATCTAGATTAGAACATCATTTGGTGCCTCTGCATACCATACCACGCTTGGAGAGCAACTTACTCGAATGAGCGAACATCATTTCGTATTTTCGTGTAGCAATGATCTTCTGGTTCTGCCATATTATGAGGAGGGAGATGGCAAGATTGAGGAACAGAGAGATGAGAGAGATGATAGGTTCAGCGTTGAGGGCCATGACAAGGTCGCAACTTTGAATAGAAGCCCCAAAAGTATGGTAAGAGGAGGTAAGGATAGCTCAGCATTATGTTTCAATAAATACCACCCAAAAGATTGACAGACCAATTGTTGGACCTTTTGCTGTAGCAAAACATGAGTGCAATCCTGGGCCAGGGCCCTTTTGAAAGACTTAGGGTCCGTGGATCCGATGGTTACCGGTCGAAGTATACAAGCTCAGGGGTCAGGGTCGCCCATTGGTGTCTTTTTTGGTTGATGGAAGCAGATCGGCCGGGAAGGGATCATTTGGTCTTTGCTATGGAGATTACAAGATGAAAAAGGAAGGGTGCATGCATATCGATCAATATGGCGAGGCGGTGCGTGGGACTTTTTGCAATAACCAATAGAATCTATGGTCCTTTTGAGGTGAGGCTGAAGGCTGAGGCGGTGCTTGGGACCTTTTTGCTCAGCCAATCCCGTCGAAGAACATTTGGACCCTCTGATCCAAGCTCAGGTCAGCTTGGACCTTCAGCCTTTATGATGCAACATATTCGCATTCTGTCAATACGTCGCCATATAATTCTCAAAAGGTCTTTCGATCTTCATGTAGCGACGTGACTCTGCGCTTCAAAAGAGCGTAATACCGCGAGCAACGCATGGGAGACCGTTGGGACTTGGAGAGCTCAGAACATCGCAGGTCCACAAAATGGACTTTCCACTGACGACTTCGCCAAATCCCGACAAATTTAATGGGTTCATTCAGCAAAACCATGACTATCTTGGGTCCCTGTTCGACGATGCATTCCGTCTCTGCGACTTTTTCGACGCTGAGCCCGACAAGACCTTATGGCAAAGCCTTGACGACTCCCATCGAGGCGCCAATTCATGTGACTTTGAAGCCACAAATGCTATTTTGCTCCCACCGGAAACCTTCATTGACGGGAGTATCACACCCGCCAGTGCCAATTCTCCCCACCCACCTCCGCAGAGCCATCATAGTTTCAAAGCGGCTACCCCACAGGCTACGGAAAGGTCCTCTTCCAATACCAAGTCCAATCCCTTCACGGAAGCCGAGTGGCAAGAAATCTTCAACGTAGTCCTACAGATATATCTAGAGAAGAGCCTGAAGGAAATTCTTGAGGCTCTGCCGGAGAGGACTACCCACAAACCCAGGTTCGTCCGTCAAAGGCATGAATTTTGCGGTGGCTAACTATTATAAGCCGAAAACAGCTCAAAACGAAGATCAAGCTATGGCATGAAAACGGCTTACTACCCCGGAAGAACATAGACAAGGAGGACATGGATTACATGATCAATGTAGAACATCTCAGGAAAGAAATCCACGGGTTGCAGACGGCCTTCACATATCACGGTTTTCCAGTTTCACAAGAAAAACTTCGGAAGCATAAAGAACGCTTTGGTGTCACGCATCTCCAATTGAACCCTCAAGGTACGTACGTATGCCTCCCAAAGTGTTGGCCGCGATATTAATGAGCCCAGCCCTGCCGCCGCATATAAAGTGGATGGATTCTTCTGTTCTCCATGCTACACCTCAGACGATTGTAGAAGGGACACCAGACTCTACAACTTATTCACCGCAGGCAGCGGATAAGCATTTGCTCCAGTCTCATCCAAAAGCTCTACAACAAGCACCAATCCTAACGTCAGTCTCAGCAGTCACCCCACCTATCACACAAGACCCCAATGCCGATGCCATGGGCCACCTTGGTATCCTGGTACCAAAATCTCCTCGTGATGACTTCGATACTATGCCAGACCACAATGCTCCCGCGATCACCGAAACACTTTCTGATGAGCTTAAGGACTATACTATGGATGACAGAGACGACGTTGCATCAGTTGTGGTAGCGCACCTAGACGAAGATCTTTCGGCAACTCACGAAAATGATTCCCATAGGATCACCCCTACAAAGACCTCGAGCTCGTCCACAAATAACGGAAATGATTCTCTAGGAAGACATGAGACTGGACGCCTTCGGCCGACAGAATCCGAAGATAAGAGAATAACTACTGAACAATGGAGCCGCGAAGTGAAGGCAATTTATGAGGGCGTCACGATGGTCGAAGCCAAATGCATTAGCGTCATCCGTTACCTCGTCCCTTCTTTAGAGCAACCGTACGATAAGACTCAAAAGTTGAACATCAACGGATGGCAGACACTCATTACTTTGCATCGGACACTACTGCACGAACACAAAGACTTTATGTTAGCCACCCAACACCCGTCAGCCTCTCCAGCCCTTAAGAGACTTGCATCAGAATACTTAATGCCAACGCGCATGTGGAAGCATGGCTGTCACTCATTTTTAGAGCTCCTACGCCGACATCTTCCTGACTCTGGGGAGCATATGGTTGAATTTATATCCGCTGCTTTTGACATATACGCCTCATTACATGAGACGGTCCCTGCTTTTGCGGACACTTGGGCTGAGATCCTTGGAGACCTCGCTAGATACAGGGGAATGATAGTAGATGAGGGTACCGAGAACCGCATAATATGGCAAAACATGTCGCAGGTATGGTATAACTCAGCGACTGATCGAAATCCATCAGAGGGACGGCTCTATCATCACCTCGCGATCCTATCACGACCAGAATATATTAAACAACTCTTCTATTTCTGCCGATCACTCACCTCTGGCAGTATCTTTCCGTCAGCGCGAGAAACGGTTATTAAACTTTTTGCACATTGCTCAGGGACCCCCACCAACCAAAGCAGAGCGTTCATCAACCACTTCATGAGGACGCACTTCTCATTATTCCGCAACGACTTTTCGGAAGCCCATCAACAAGCGGTAGACTTCCTCCGTTCTTTTAAGTTACGTTCAGCCTATCCTCCTGGCCGATGGTTGGAAGAAAGCACGCAAATTGCCATCATCAACATTGCTTCGTTGCTTGGTTATGGTAGCTGGACGCCGCTACGGTACACATTTGAGTTGGGGAATTACCTCTCGAGCCTTTCAACCTCAGCAGTTGGGGAAGAGGAGGAACTGCCTGATGCACTAAAGGAACCGCTGTTCGTCGGTGTTTCTGATCGACTGGGCTACAAGTTGAAAAGCGATCTGCTCTTCGGTACATTGGAGATTATACGTTCCTCCCATGGGGATCTTGTTTTACCTCACATTCATACGGTTATGACCTTCCTGGTCTCGCTTGCGCGGGCATTCACACTGACTAACAAAAGATTCGCTTCAGGAATAATTGATCTGCAGCTCGTTTTCGAGCGAGTACTGTGGAGGAGCCTATGCGAATTTCTGAACGGGCCTATCTTTGATACGGCTCGGAAGGGTGTCGTCGAACCATTTCCCAAGTCGAACGCGGATCAATCACGGCCACTACCTGAAGATTATCTGCTTCGTGGTTTGGTTTGGACGAAGAACTACTTCCCAAGCAATTGGTTTGAAACTCACGTGGATATGGAGGATAGACTTCTCGATTCAGCGTCCACTTCAAAGCTACGCATAGAAAGAATCGTATGGCTTGCCCACCAGCTGTGTTTCGTACGATCAACCACTCATGGGCGTTTTCATTATCACTAATGCTGTCTTAGCATGGCTATATGGCCTTTGACAACGGTATTTTTTCAGCGGCATCTCCTTCTCCATTTGAGCAATCCCATATCTGCCCTTGTAAGTCCGCATCACCGAGCATTTAGACTCAATGTCTGACTTATCTAGGTACGCTGAAGTCGTGGATTGAATGTCACATCAATAGTTACCGTTCACAGTTCAAATTCGAGCGGGACACCTTCCAAAATTCCGACACGATGACAATCCCTCAAACATGCGGCACATCACATGTTGCCGCCTCCTTACCTCCCTCGTCCTTGGACATTACGGACTTGATGGACATGATTATCGATGGAGCAGAAGAATCATATGGGAATAGTTGCTCCCCAATTGCGGGGTTAGCATGTACTCAACGGTGTGGGAAACAGTGTGGAAAACGGCGTGTTCACTAGAATGGAGGACGGCAAGATCACAGAAAACCCAGGTTGCGAATTATACGTGTCAACCGCTTACTCGCTTAACCAATGATATCGCAGCAACGATGACGGAGAAGCGAGCGGAGTGATTGATGGATGGGTAATCAAAATAGTCGTACTTAAGGTCGCGGGACGAGGAAATTCCCGTCTTCCGACCACCGCCAAACCTTAGCTACTCAGGCAGAGGTGATGAAACCCAGAGTCTCTCCCAACCACGGGTGTGGGTGGAGGTGATAGGCTATAACGAGAACCAATGCAATGGTGCACCCGCAGGAAACCTACAGGTAGATAAGGAGTGTTTAAAAACTAGACTGTAACTTATGGATGGTAAATATCGAACTAATTCAGGGTCAGCCATGTCGGCGACTTCTATGCGGATAGGGATGTGCGTGATAGAGAGATGGACGGGACCAGGATAGGCGCGCTGGAGGCCTTAACTACATAGTGAAGCTCTGCGCGCGCGTCGTATGGTTCCATCACAGGCTCAACCACCCAACAATACCCTCATTAAACCGCTTCAATTTCCACGTGTGTTGCCTACAAACAAGCCAGAAAGGAATATCGAACTTCATCACGAATCAGGCAGTGACGTGTGAAGGCTACTGCTTCGTATCAATATCTGGGATTCTACAAGCAAACACGCGACAAAACGCTCGAACTGATCGCGTCATTCAAAACCTTACAATCGCTATCTACTGCAAGCAAAAAGAAGGCTTGAAGTGCGCTTAAAATGGCACGTTCTCTCGTATATTTAGGGTGGCGCCTTGCTCCAAAACCCCTCTCGATGCCTGCACATTTGCTTCTCCGCCCTCGATTCAGTCGGATATTCCACACTAGCCACGATCGCCTTCGACCTACTTCCGATGCTAAACACGATGGCTCTGGCGCTAAAGCGGGCATTATCGCGCACCAGAATGCTCCACTTGAGAACGCCGTCGTACTGTTCGAACGTGTAGAACAGACGCTTCCTGCGACAATCCAGGAAGACTGGTATCTGACGACAGCGGGTCAACCATGGATATTGTCTTTGACAACACTCTAATGCCTAGACAGGTTGGCTCCTTGATTGGAGCTGGCCGGCCAGCTCTTATTGGCGAGCTTTACGATTATATCATCTGCAAGACTGGCTACCAAACTTGAAACGAACGGCA
Source organism: Paracamarosporium sp. OC-R06-R3 (assembly GCA_019828545.1). Taxonomy (NCBI): domain Eukaryota; kingdom Fungi; phylum Ascomycota; class Dothideomycetes; order Pleosporales; family Didymosphaeriaceae; genus Paracamarosporium; species Paracamarosporium sp. OC-R06-R3. Next base: position 4,066 of record JACVRA010000306.1, on the reverse strand, counting down.
GCAGCTCGTACGACGACTCCGCGAAGCATTAATTAAATGCATCCCCCTTTGTGGTATGCCTGCGGTCATGGTTGCTATTATAGCTCTCGCGAAGCAGGAGCGAGAAGTAGATCAGGACCATACCGTATCTAGGTAAGGAAGCATCTGCAATAGGTACTAGCTGGAGCGCCGTGCCAACATGATATAAGGATTGGTTGGCAAGTCACAGAAAATCGTGCCAACGCGCAAAAGGTGTTGAACATCCTTTTTACGGACAATAGGATATCGGCTTCCTTTGGCTCGCACAAAGATATACATGGGTGGTTGAAATCTCCTTGTTTAATGCTCCTCGATAACATTTACCAGCTTGGATATCTACCAACATTGTATATGGGCTGTTTCTTGCAGACCATGGGATTCTTGGGCTTGCTGAGACCGAAATGGTGGTTTTTCCTGCTATTCTTTGTCAAGGCTTGACCGCGCCAACATCTTGGCACCAACGAGGGAGTATTCTGGCTGGTTTATCTCTATCGGAAGTGACAGCTATACAAAATGTGGCGATAGATGTTGCAAAGTTTTGCGGCAGAGAGATCAGCGCTCCTGCTATGACTGACTTTGTTACGAATGCTGCTCACCAAGGGGAAAAATAACGGGCTGAGGGCTGTTACAGTGGCTTATTCGGGTTGCAGACTCGCGTCATGCAGCAATGAATGAGATCCTCTCACTGCAGACTCATGCCGACCACTTGTGTTTAAGCTGTTGTGCCGACCCCGTCATTGCCTTGTTGCTCTGATCCTACATAGGTAGACATAAGTCCACGATTGGACATTCTTTCCTTATGTACACTGAATTTCAGCTCATTCCGATCACGACATAGACAAGCTATTTGCTGGCGTCATTTGTCCCTTCCTCCCCCTTTCAGGTAGGTTTTAACAAGGTGCATGACACTGCAAGGTTTTTCGCATGAGTACCCTGGTTTTATCTAGCGGTTACTAGAGAGGATTGGAGAAGGTACATAGTAAACTTACTGTGATACGGGGTTGGCGCTGAAAGCTTACACCTTCTAGGTATTTAACTAACTATGACCAACTTTGGCCTTACTACTTTATACAATGGTAACAATAGTTTTGACAACGCTGTATAAATTGAGTTTGTGCGTGCCAGCTATTTAAAACCCCTATAGCTAACGAAAACAGTATTATCGCCGTCTATGGTATGGACGGTCATTCTCACAAGACGTGGACGTTGCAAGTGGCCGATGAACCGGACGTTCTATGGCTACGGGATTTACTTCCTCCAAGCGAGTAGTAAACATGAAATCCAACTACAAAGTAAGAGCACAGTGTCCAAACAAACTTTCGGAGTTCCTTTGGTAGGATCCTGCGCTAGGTCAAGATCCAAAACTTTCTTCAGCCATTGTGGAGCAAAAAGGTCCGTTCATTCCCCACACCTCATTTCGTTAATGCCGCAAAAAATCCAAAAACATACAACAGCGGGTATTCGCTAATCGTCACCGACTTAACTACTAATCCGCCGGTACCCTGCTTAAGTACAGCTGAGCGAACGGGAAGCTCTGTTTTCAAGGTCCTATGGTCGTATGTGAAGGAATGTGTTGATTGTACATCTATATACCAGCTCTTGTTATGCTCAGGCTTCATGCCAGAACTGTTTGCAGCTGTGCTAACTGGAAACGTTGTGTTATTGCTAGCCGCAATATTGGCCGCTGTTCGTACGCAGTACGGATCAGATAAGAATATCTACTTAATGCGCCTGAGCCGTGCGGCC
>JACVRA010000305.1:0-78195 GCA_019828545.1 Paracamarosporium sp. OC-R06-R3 | reverse complement strand
TGGGGGGCGCGTTACGCCAAGAGCCACGGTAGTGCAGTCGCAAGCGTCTAGACATGAGCAGTCAGCTTTCGTCCCGTGCGGCGTACGAAGAACACCATCACTGACTGGTAGAGCGGCAACTAACACTGTAGCGTCCAACGCCACGACGATAGAGACTACTGCTAGGCATATAAGTATCAGTTTGATCTGAGCCGTAGCTACCCAGTTTCCGTCGCCCTGCAGCGCGTCCTGAACGAGGGCGACTTCGAGCTCTTGCTTGGGGCCTGAATGTGCCACAAATGGGTTGGGCGCCTCCACGGCGAGACCACCAACAACGCCATCACGAGTAATGTAGTCCTGCGACATGTTGAGCCTTTCCAATCGAGGTTTGCAGTGTGATCAAAATCGTGATGGGTGTTCAGAACAACCTGAATCTAGCCATGTGAATATCGAGCTTCGCCTTTGTTAGAACTTAAGGACAAACGTAGATTGTTGACCGAAAGGCGCAGCGGGGTCGAGTTGAGGAGCTTCAAGTGACTAATCCATCCACCCGAGTATTACCCGTGATACTGAGGTTACACAAATCTTGAATCTTTGCTTTCAATCTTTTTCACGCTAGTACAGAGGTTTGAATGAGCGCTACCATTATCGCAGCTGATACCTCGATACTCTAGTGGAATGGCATTTTCTACAGCCCATCATCTATCCTTCCAAGACCATGGTATAGCCATCGTCCAAGCCATCCCCTGTATATTAGTCGGGTCCCTTGGCGCGAATCCTAGTGCTCCGACTTCAGCCCCGTACAATTGCAAAACAACACTGCACCTGTCCATATCATGGGATAAGACGGAGATGAGATAGACTCTCGCCAACAATATTCCATACTATTGTCATTTGAATTTGATAGCCCGATATGATTTTGACAGATGGCTTGCCTGTTTCTGTTTCTCTATGCGGGCTTGCCGTAGCAATAATAGTAGTCGCAGCGTTGGCACAACGTGGTCAACAAGCGCAACGACTGAACGCACTAGGTGGCAAAGCAATGGCCTATCCTTCGAAGATGCCTCTTGGTAAGTGGGTTCGCGAGGAATTGCCACCAAACTCGGAAGTTTGGCGCTGACTGTCAAGCCAGGCGTAGACATCTTATACAAGCTTGTTCGGCACATGCGGCAGAACACTTTCTTTGAATTCATGCGCGAGGTGCTCAACAATCCCGGGAGAACTGCTGAACTCAACATCCCTGGAGGGAGACTTCTCATAACCGACAATGTCGACAATATCAAAGCGATCCAATTTACACAGGTGAAGGTTGTGCAGTGTCGATACGGACACGGCTGACGATGTTTGTAGTTTTCGGATTTTAGTAAAGGGGAGAGGTTCCATAAGATCTGGGAGAGCATTCTCGGTGACTCTGTCTTTTCCAGTGTGTGCTCGAAAAGTATCCACATCGCAATGAGTCAGTCCTGGCTAATCCAGATGCAGCGGATGGTCCGTTATGGGTAAAGAACAAAGAAGAATTACGACCTCACGTAAGAACACAGCTTATTCCCATTCTACAAAAGTCCACTCTGCTAAGCCTGTAATAGCTGGCTAAGAGTCGACCTAATGACTTAGAAATCACTGAGAAGCACACCCAACGATTGTTCGACCACTTTCGCCGAGAGGAGCCGATCGAGGTCTACGATGTCATTGACCGGCACCAGCTCGATATCGTGACCGAAATATTTTATGGCGAGTCTACGGACTCGTTAATTGAGAAGGAGCAGCCTTTCCGCGTTGCGATGGAAGCCCTGCTCCGTCATGCATCGGTAAGAACACCGCTAGGGTACGTTGAACAACCGTTGCATGCAGGGCCAGAAAGGAACTGACCGATACTGTCAGCCTCTTGGCTGGCCTTTTTCCAGACTGGATTTTCGCCCGGAAAGCGTACATGGAGCTAAACGCATACATCAATACCCGTGTTGACCGCACCTTAGCCCTTCCAAGAGAGGAACTACTTAAAAAAGGACAAAAGATGAACTTGATGGAGACATTGGCGGTCAAAAAGCCTGACCGAAAGGTATGTATCTGTGTAGTATATACGGAATGCCTAATGCTGGGATTAACATGCTCGTCGTACAGTACATCAGAGACCAGCTCATTGCTGTCCTCCTGGCGAGCAAGGCGAGTATTTTTTAGACTTGATAAGAAGAAGTAGGCTCAAAGTTAACCTCTATGCAGGACCCCGTCGCGATTACCGTTTCGTGGCTCATCTACGAGCTTTCTCGCCATCGGGATGTGTTCGAGAAAATTGAGCGCGAGATTCGAGATACGTGAGCACAGACTGATACTATTCCACCTCTATTCTTGCTGATATCTTCAGGATTGGTTTAGGAAAGCATCCCGATGGGGAGACGCTGAAAAACATGCCGACTGTGAAGAACGCCGTCAAGGAGACCTTGCGGCTTCATCATCCATGTACGAACAATCAACCCAAGCATTGTGTGCTCGCGTTAATGTTGGACGATTGACAATATTAGTGGGACTCAATATCCGCGAGGTCACAGTAGACACCTGCTTGCCGACCGGTGGCGGAGCAGATGGACAACAACCGATTGGCGTGCTCAAGGGCGAGCAAGTGTGTAAGCACAACCAGAGACCCGCTAACTGCGGATAATATAAGAGCCAGGCACTAAAAGGCTTGGATAGCGTACGTGGTGATGAGCTCACAGCGGCATCAGGCTGTCATGGGCTTCACCGACGTCGATACGTGGGATCCGTGCCGGTGGGAGAACTGGACGCCGACGTCGTCCCAATACTTGCCCTTCAACATCGGCCCTCGCATCTGTCTTGGTCGGGTTTTTGGTCACTTTCAGATAGAGTATGCGGTAGTGCGGATCGTGCAGGAATTTAACCGAATCGAATGGTGCGGATATGCAGGCATCGCTCCAGACGACGAACCCATGCGCATCAAGATCGAAATGAACACCAAATTCGATAAGCCGATTATTTGCAAATTCACACCGCGACCGAAAGCCTAGAAAAAGATAGGCATCGGGGAAGCTGAGGATAACCAACTGCCTAGTATCAGGTGGTACGTGGCGACAATGCTTTCTCTGCGATGTCAGTCTGTATAGGTAGCACCTTTCAGCGCGATGTTCTTGTAAAAGTTCAGCGCGTAGTGCTAATAGCTAATGTTTTGAAGGTTTTGCGGAGGTATGTCTCTATTATACTAAGTAATTATTCCATGTAGTGACGGGTTCGCTAAACCAGTGTTCATGAAATTATGGGCTCGTTTAGTGTTTTGACATTTGAGGAGCATACTGCCCTCGTCCCGAAAAGTAGGTTTCGAGTGGTATTCAGTTTGGCATTTTAAAGTCAAGTGAAATGGATTGAATAGGATTCATAACCTTCTCTAAGAGGATTTCGTTATGTGGAATTATCTCAGCAGATGAAAGCCTTATTAATCTCTTTGAACTAGCTTATCACGGCGTCTTGATATTTGAATGGTTTGTTTCACCAACACGAACTAATGAAACGACACCCTTCGCGAAGCCAAGACTCGTCAATTGTCAAGTCAACATCAAAAGTATGTTCTCCTGGTTGTATAGACAGCAGCAATTGTAAATTCGGGACTGCTTCTCTTGCATGTTTGACGAATTCGGTAGCACATTGGACTGGAACCTGGTTTGTATTTGATCAGCAAAATTCCCTCTTGTTCTGCGCTTAGATAATCGCTTACAACAGAATCTTGCTCTCCCTGTACAATCCAAATCGGAGGCAAAACTGCTTTAGCTTTCAGTTTAGCAACGATGTCCAACCTCGGATCGGGATTTCTCTTCGCCATTCTTGCCATCCAACCTTGTTGCACCATTGCAATAACTAATTCCCAGTCGTCAGTTGGATTACCTGAAGTTCGAATCTTTCCTTTGTTTCGTGTGACGTATGACCGGATGATAGCTTCCGCCTGCCGGGGTGCGGGAGGCCTTGATCCCCCGATAATCCTTGGCTTGGGCGTATTGAGCGATGGAAGGTCGGAGTAGAGCGGACCATAGAGTGAAAGGACAGCTCTTATTTGAACAGATTCGTGCTCAAGCGCAGAGTGCATGCCAATCACTGCTCCCGAGCTTTGGCCAGCACATATAGTTCTCTTGATATCTGGCCGCACATCCCAACACTCCGAAGCCGCAATTCCGGGAAATGCCTTTGTATACCACATCCAAAAGGATGCGACGTCATCCATAACATCTTTGGGACTGGATTCAGGCATCAGTCTGAAATCGGGCGAAATGATAATCGCGCCGTGCGACTGTGCCAGCTGTATTATCCACGTTGGCCACCACGGCTCGTACATCCGATCACCAGTCACGAACCCTCCGCCATGCCAATATACCAACACCGGAAGAGGGGCGATACCTAAATCCATGCTTGTAGGTCTCAAGACTGATGCATACAGGTCATGATTGGCAACTGTGCAATAAACGAGATCTTTCCTGTGGAAACCGGCAAATTTTGACCCGGGCGGACACGCCATCTTCAAATATAAAATCCTTTGCCCCTTACGTGTGCTAATCGTCCTCCGCCGAGATCGGTTTCTGCGAGGTCTATTACTAGGTTTTTCGTTCGAGTTGACTATGCGTGGCGTATTTGGTGATAGTTGCGATTTGTGCCCGCCGGACGTTTAAACTCGATGAAAGATGTCTGTGCATATTCGGGGATAGATAAGTAAGCACAACTTTATTCATTTAGTCGGGGCCGGACATTGCGACACTTCTGATGACCTCACCATGCCAAGCTACACACACCAAGTGTATTCAGAAGCGAACAGCTGTACAGTATGTCTGCCTTTTGGACTATAAGTGGCTGAATATGGCTAAATTACTATGACGTGGATTACGATTGTCACTACCTAGTCAAACAAGTCATCCAGCAGTCCTTTCCGCACATATCTTGCACCAGTCAACAGGCAAGAATTGTTTGCACAGCCCACCTCGGTGGTGAACTGTTCACACATACTGTTATTCGTGTACACTGATCGCTCGCATACATCTTTGTAAGCTCAGGTTACCCAGCGATCCTTATTTATATGATTATCACACAGGAAACACCCGCAGAATACCTCACAATCTTTTGATTATGCATTGCTATCGACGAGGATCGATGTCTGCTAGATGGGTAAAAGTGGTCAATTGCATGTCACGATATTGACTAAAGGCCACCACATTGAAACGTCGATAAGCTATGGTCAGATACATGTTTAATCTACGTGACCATATCAGAGCTGCTGGCGAAGACCTTTTCGCAGTATCTTTCCACTAGGATTACGTGGTATGCTATGAGTGAATTTCACCTCGCATTTTGCCACCTTGAACCGGGCAACAAAATGCAGCAGATGATCCGTAATATCTGCAGGGATTACTTCTTCTCCTTTGGGCACAACAAACACGACAGGATGTTCGTCAACGCCAAAGCCATGTCCTACAACGGCAGCATCGAGGACTTTGGGGCTCTTGTGGAGCGCTGCTTCCAACTCAGCCGGCGCCACTGACCACCCGTTCACTTTGATCATGTCTTTGACGCGATCGATAAGGTATATTTTGCCGTCCTCGATATATCCAATGTCTCCCGTCCTGAGCCAGCCATCCTTGGTGAAGGCTTCCGCAGTTGCCAAGGCATCATTCAGGTAGCTACGTGGCATCTGCGGTGCTCTGACCAAGAGTTCTGACGCGAGCCGGCTTCCATCAATGACTAGAGGATCTATTCCACTAGTACGTATCTCATAACCTTGGACTGGGCGACCAACTGACCCCGTGTCGTCGCATTCGGGATATCGGAATGTTGTGAACCAACCTCCTTCGCTCATGCCCCATCCCTGTATTAACCGCACTGGGCGGTCGAATAACTGGGTAAACTCTGATCGCAATTGCGCAGACAGCGGTGCACCAGCACAGATCACCGTTCGGAGCGACTGAATATTTTGGCGCTCTTCCGGATCCGCTTCGGCTTGATTTGCTAGTCGCATTAAAACTGGAGGCGCTACTAAAGTTTCTGTGGCGGAGCATTGTCGCACTTTTCGCGCAAAGGAATTGTCGTAACGCCGCATGTAGGATGATGGCAAACCTAGCCGGAATGTGTTGATAGTCATGTCTGTGAATGAGTAGGCATGAAACATTGGCGTGCAGTACAATCGGCGGACATGATAGGGTTTCGGCGCGTCCTCGGTAGCTTTGCTTTCTAGTATTAACTCGCGATGTGTCCTTTGAATCATTTTCGGCAGACCCGTTGTACCAGACGTTGAGAAGATAGCGGCAGGGAGGTTGTTTGGTATTGCGTTCAATCTTTCCGCTAATGATCGCGTTGGAGGGCGTTGGAGGAGGTCACGAAGCGTTCTGTGACCATCCACAAGCCTAGCGCCACTTGTGTCTTCGAACAGGATGTCCGTCCATAACAAAATCTCAATAGTCCCACAACAGGCATCCACTGCAGCCTTTACTGCGTGCAAGTGCTCCGGATGCGTGATCACGTATGAGGATTTCGAAGAGGTGAAGTGGTGCTGCAACTCAACGCTAGTAGATGCTGGATTGGTGCCTGTCCATGTGCACTCAGAAGCTAGTATCGCCAGCACAAGCACGGGATACAAGACCTATCGACATTGAGTCAGTGAGGATCCATCAACGTGTGTATGTGTGTTGTGTGTACATCGTTTGGAGAGTGTACACAGACTGTCATCCCAGGCTCAAATGAGCCAGCCAAGCTGGTGATTAAGTCGATGGCTTTGTATTTGGTTAGGTACCGTGACGGCTGCTCCGCATCTGTGAGGATCTGAGAACGTCAAAATGTGCTCTCAGGAACTCTGCGTGCACAGGACAATACTGACTGGCGTATCTTCGTCGTACGCTCCAGAGAGCGCCCATGATACCAAGTTTCTTTCCTGTCTCGAGGTTTGTGTCTCATCCCAAGGGAGCGATGGCTGCACTAATTGACTTTGATAGATGCCCGGGGCATGTACGCTAACCAAAGCCTTCTTATCCACATGCTGATCAACTGTGACTGTCATCGCTGAATGAGAAAGATCTGGTCCGATTGTAGTTATCGTACAGCAGATTGGAGGAACAGGAACAGATGGGTTTGAATTCTCACGCCGAATTGGACAAAGCACCTTCGGTGAGACCAAACAAAACTACGTAAGTGTTTACCAGTTGGAGACTTGAAATGGGTGCTATTGTAAACAGTAGTTCTGAGAACGTTGCGAATTCATTATACTGCAAGCAAAGCAGGGCGCCGTAGAGCGTCCAACGATAGTCGGGGCAATCGGGTCCGTGGACCTGCTTCCACCCCAGATACCTGGCAGCAGCCTATAGCCACTGGAGCGACCAGTGATTTCCCAGACCGTTATAGTTGCTGGCAATACCTTCGTCCACTTTTACTGCACCAGCATACCAGAATAGCGACCACGTCGCCACGGAAGCTTCCAGCAACGCCGTCAATGCCATAACAGTTAATGCAATGTCAAACGAACTGACCTCGACAGCCACAGCGGCCGGTACGCTTAATGGTCACGTGAATGGCCATACAAATGGGGATTGCAATGGCGGCGTCATTGGTAAGGTTGATGGAGCGAGTGACCATCTCTACGCACATACGAATGACAGTTGCCATAATCAAGCAAAGGAAACATTTAATATGACGGAGTTCGACCCCCTGCATATGCCTATAGCGATTTGTGGTATGGGTTTAAGATTGCCTGGTGGGCTTCGGACCCCTTCGGAATTATTCGATCTTCTTGTGGGGAAGAAGGACGGAAAAACGACCGTGCCAAAGGAACGTTTCAACGTCGATGCCTATTATAATGCATCGAACCCGAAGCAGGCAGGAAGTCTCGCAACCCCATATGCCTACTTTATCGATGACGACCTGACTCAGTTCGACACCTCGATGTTTGGAATGTCAAACGCAGAGGTATCATCCGCAGACCCGAGCCAGCGGCTGCTTTTGGAGGTCACGCGTGAAGCGTTTGAAAGTGCTGGTGAAGCGAATTTTCGTGGCAAGGATGTTGGAACTTTCGTAGGCGACTTTACCACTGGTTGGGAAGACATGCAAGACATAGACTTTCAACACACGGCAGCTCATAGAGTCATGGGCAAGTCAGATTTTGTCCTACCAAACCGGCTTTCATTCGAGTATGACCTCCTGGGGCCCAGCGTGCTTATCAAGACAGCGTGTTCGGCAACAGCAGGCGCATTACATTCGGCCGTACTAGCTATTCGTTCCGGATCCTGTTCTTCAGCGATTGTTGCCGGAGCAAATCTCATCCTGACACCTCGAGCGAGTATCGAAATGTCTGGCCTAGGGGTCCTTGCACCTGACGGAGACTGCAAGACTTTTGATGCTAAGGCTAATGGCTTTGCGCGAGGTGAGTCTGTCTGCGCTCTATACGTCAAACCTCTCCGCGACGCCGTCCGCGACGGCAATCCTGTCCGCGCAGTGATCCGGGCTTGTGACAGCAATGCCGACGGCGGCGACGGCTCGCGAACATTCGGTACTCCAAATTCCCTTGCTCAAGAAACTCTCATTCGGCAGACATATGCAGCAGCGGGCCTACCATTGGCAGAGACTAAGGTAATTGAGCTGCATGGAACTGGTACCCCTGTCGGCGATCCACTAGAGACTGCAGCAATTGCGCAATGCTTTGGTGGAGAGGATGAAGTGTATATTGGATCGGTCAAGCCTAATCTTGGGCACGGAGAAGGAGTCTCTTCTATGGCAAGTGTTATCAAAGCCACCCTAGCCTTAGAATCCAGGACCCTCATACCGAACATCAAGTTCAAAGATCCGAATCCAAAGATTCCATGGCATCGCAATCTTGTTGTGCCCACGGAGCCGCAGCCGTGGCCCGTGGGTGTGCGCGAGCGCATGAGCATTAACTCATTCGGCTTGGGAGGTTCCAATGTGCATATAGTCATTGACTCTGCATCTTCGCTTGGGGTTGAGAGTCAGCATCGGCAAGCTAAACTCCAAGACGATTTATATTCGCGCGAAAAGCGCTTGCTGCTTCTCTCTGGCAACTCGGAACCCTCAATTGCACGCATGGCCGATGAATACCGCAGATATCTCGAGAAATACCCTCAGAATCTTGATGCCATGGTCTATACTCTGGCTTGGCGAAGAGAGCGTTTAAAGCTGGGCTCCTACTGTATCGTGGACGGTTCACAAGTAAGCGAAGCTGCGAACCCTGTCGGCAGCCAGAACTTGCATCGGGTAGTATACGTGTTCACTGGCCAAGGTGCTCAATGGGTCGGTATGGGACGGGAAATGATTGAGGAGAATAAGCACTTCGCGGCTAGTATCCAACGCATGGACAACGTTCTCCGGAGTGTCGAGCATCCTCCTTCGTGGAGCCTGAAAGACCTTCTAATGGCCGACAAAGCTGATAAGGACCTATTCAGTTCGACGGAGATTTCGCAGCCCGTCTCCACTGCGATACAGATCGCCTACGTGGACGCTCTCGCTGCATGGGGTATTACACCAGCGGCCATCATTGGTCATTCCAGCGGCGAAGTCGCTTCTGCCTACGCTTCAGGCGCCCTCACTAGTAGGGAGGCGATCATTGCATCGTACTATCGCGGATACGCATGTGCGCACAATAAACTTCCTGGTGGTATGGCAGCGGTTGGTATGGGCCGGGAGGACGTTGAGCCATATCTGGAGCCTGGTGTGGTCCTAGCTTGTGACAACAGCAAAGCAAGTGTGACCCTTTCCGGTGATTTGGAAGGCCTGCAAACCACTATGGCGAAAATAAAGCAACATCGACAAGATATGTTTGTGCGCCAACTTCGCGTACCCATGGCTTACCATTCATCGCACATGAGCACTGTGGCTGATCTTTACCACTCTTTGATCGTTCGTCATCTATCACCACGGGCGCCCAAAATCCCTTGGTACTCGACAGTCTACGGCAGAAAGATAACAGAGGCTAAGATTGCTGGTCCGCAATACTTCATACACAACATGGAACGCCCAGCCCTCTTTAGGACCGCTGCCTTGCAGTTATTGAAAGACTTTGGCGAGAACATGGTTCACCTTGAGATAGGTCCTCATTCCGCATTAGCCGGTCCGCTCCGCCAAATCTACCAAGAAAGTGGTGTCACGGCACCGTATGTGGCTGTAGCCGAGCGAGGCAAAGACGCTGTAAGTTTGCCCTTTCGCCTGGAGCATGAATCATGTCATACGTGCGCTGACCTTTGAACCTATCCTGCTGTAGGCCCTGACCTTCCTCCACTCTATAGGCAGACTCTGGTCTCTAGGTTTGAAACCTACCATACCAAAGTCAGCTGGCGCCTTTACACTACCAGATCTTCCGACTTATCCATGGCATTACGATGCTAGTTACTGGACTGAGAGCAGATTGATGGCTGACTACAGAAATCGTAAGCATCGGAAACATGAGCTCCTTGGACTCCGCGTGTTGGAGAGCAGTGATATAGAACCAGTGTGGAGAAACCTTCTCAGACTGAGTGACGCGCCATGGTTAGCAGACCACTGTGTGGAGAAGGATATTGTCTTCCCAGCTGCCGGCTACGTTGCGATGGCGGGCGCAGCTATCGAACAATTGACATCCTCGACTGCATACACAGTGCAAGAAGTCACCATAGCTAACGCAATGCTGATCACTGAGCGAGGGACACGGGAGATCATTACCTCGCTGCGAAGGCGGGACTGGACTACCACCAATGTAAGCAGATGGTGGGACTTCACAATCGCTTCCGAAAGTAACGGTACCTGGATAAAGCACTGCTGGGGCTTAGTAACGGATGGCCGCGGTCTAGCTGAACCGTCATCCGGGGTTAAGCATTATACGCGAAAGGTTGACTCTAAGCGATGGTACGATGCAATGGCACGAGTTGGCATCAATTATGGTCCCGTTTTTAGGGGACTATACGATATTACAGCAAGTCCTGTTGATCAATTGGCCAACGCGAAAGTCACGGATCATTCAGCGGATCCAACCAGTTATACTTTACACCCTTGTACCATGGACATGATACTGCAGTCTCAAGCGATTGCACTCCATCGAGGTCAATACCGCGAATTAACCACCATATGGCTTCCGACATTTATAGAACAATTTTACGTGAGCGCAAAAGGCACCCTGCAGACGCTGGATATCAGCATTTCATCAACCATCGTCCAGGGTTCGGCAACAGCTAGTTCCCATGGCATGGTTGGTGCGGAACTAGCATATGTACTCAAGGGATTGAAAGGTGCAAAGATGGTAAATTCTAGCGGACAAACCAAGATTGGGAGGGAATATCTGTCGCTCGAGTGGCACCCCTCGATGGATTTCGTGCGCCATGGTACATTGATCCGATCGGTCAACGATGTGACAACTGAACTGATCTTCCTTGAACGCTTGAGTCTCATGTGCGCGACCGAAATACAACTGGAGGGAAATAACATTTCTTCATTCGCACAGCCCCATTTCGTCCATTTCATGAATAGCATAGACAACCAACTCCGAGACAGTTACCGGCAAAGTCCCATACACGATGCCGTTGAGCTGATACGGATGAGCCGTGGAGAACGGCAAAAAGAGATCACAGCATGTCGCGAGCGTAGTAAGGGTACTCGATTTGAAAATGCCGTGGAGTTGCTGTGGCGTGTCTGTTCCAATATTAGCGACATACTTGAGGGCCATAAATCGTACTTGGACATTGCCCTAGCAGACGGCGTATTAGCTGGATACTACGATGAGTCGAACTCTTTGTCCGACTTTAATGACTGGTTCACCATCCTGGGAATGTCCAGACCCTACCTTCGTATTTTGGAGGCAAGTGTTTATTCGATGTTAACCTATCTCGCAATCTTGCTGACATTCCAATCTTTCCAATCTAGATTGGTGCAGGTACAGGTGGAACAACCGCTTGCGTCCTAGAAGCGTTACAATCGGAGCAGAATGAGCGCTTGTACCAGACATATACTATTACCGATGTCTCTGCGGGATTTGTTAGCCAATGCCGTGAGAGGTTCAGCAACTACAGTAACCTCACGTACGCTACGCTGGACATTACCATTGATCCTATCCAGCAAGGGTTCGAATCTGGGGCCTTCGATCTAATTATAGCTTCAAATGTAATGTATCTTCGCATAGAAGTGAGGGGTACAAGAGCTGACCCTTTGCTATCTCTAGGTCTTGCATGCGACTCCAAACCTGGAGGAGACTTTAAAAAGATGTCGGGTTCTGTTGAAACCCAACGGTTACTTGTTTCTACAAGAAATGTGTTCCGGTAAGTGATTTCGTTGTAAACCTGCTGGCTCGTTTATATGACATCTAATGCGGGTGTTTCTAGTCAGCAGAGCCATCGATCTAACGATGGGATTATTCGATGGCTGGTGGGTCGGTATCAAAGATGGTAGAACCGACCGCGCTACCGTGAGCGTAGAGACGTGGAATTCCAAGCTGCGCCAGAGCGGCTTCGACGGTGTTGAGACGGCCATCCATGATAGCACGCATCCGCAGTTTTTCGTGAACGCGAATATCATTTCCCGCCCCACAGTGAACAAGTCTGAAATGAAAAGAGTCACATTGTTGCGACCGAGCTCTGAGTTGAGCGCATTTGGCAAGAGTATAAGTGCTGCGCTTATTTCTCAGGGAATGGAAATTGACGAGTGCGTCTGGGGTCAAGACGACTTGCCTCCTAGGCAACATGTGATCTCGCTCATGGATGTCGAGCCAGGCCGTGACGCATTACTGACCAATATAGATGTTGCGACACTGGATACTTTAATCAAAACCATTTCAGACGTCTCGGGGGCGATATTTCTCTGGTTAATGCCTCTAGCCCAGGTTGGATGCAGCGATCCACAATACGGACAGATACTTGGCATGGCTCGATGTGTCCGGGCTGAGCTTGGTGTCGATCTTGTCACACTAGAACTGGACATTCTTAACGGTAACGCGAGCCGAGTCGCCGTTCAGTTGCTCGCACAGCAGGACGCTGCGCGCGATATAAGATCAACCCTTCACGAGGACCCAGAGATTGACTCGGAGTTTGTTTTGAGAAATGGACAAATTCTGGTGAGTCGGATGCATGTGAGTCATGTTGGAGATGAGCTCGCCAAAACCATTGAGGCACAGCGGGCTAAGCATCTCGTGATCGCTCAACCTGGTCTGCTACAGACCATGTATTGGACTAGCCATGATTTACCTCCGCTGGACCCTGATTATATTCAGATGCAAGTAAAGAATGTCGGCCTCAACTTCCACGACGTTGCTGTTGCGATGGGAATCATGGACCCGGAGCACATGGAAGATGACGGATACCATGATCTTGGCTGCGAGGGCGTGGGTATTGTGACAGCTATCGGCAAGAACATTGATCACGTTGCCGTAGGAGATCGTGTCATGGGCCTCGGAGCCCCCAATGGCACTTTCGCAACTGAAGTACAGCTATCGGGACCTCTCTGCGTAAAGATACCAGATACCCTAGCTCTCAGCGATGAAGAAGCATCAAGTTTGTTGATCCCCTACCTCACCGTCATGTGGAGCTTGGTGGAGAAGGCCCGCTTGAAGCGTGGCCAGACACTTCTTATTCATAGCGCTGCTGGTGGTGTGGGTATCGCTGCTATACACATAGCACGTTGGTTGGGCGCAGAGTTTTACTGTACGGTTGGGTCTCCTGCCAAGATTGACTTTCTGGAAAAGGAGCTGAATGTGCCGCGCCAGCGGATCTTCCACTCTCGGAACGACGGTTTCGTGGACGACATAATGCAGGCCACCCATCATCGGGGAGTGGATTTTGTTCTGAATTCACTGTCTGGCGAGCTCCTCCACGCCTCGTGGCAGTGTGTTGCACCTGGGGGCTACATGCTGGACCTTGGGAAACGAGATTTCTTGGGAAGAGGTCGTTTGGCTATGTTACCATTTGCAGGCAATCGCGCGTTCTTTGGCATCGACGTTGCTGAGGTAGCCGCTGCCAATCAGACTGAATTGTCGCCATACCTAGATCTGATTATGAAGCTGCTCCAGGACAGAAGTATCTTCCCAATACTTCCAATCACGAGGTTTGGTGTAGATGAAATAGCAGAAGCCTTCCGTTACATGCAGAAAGGCGTACATACAGGGCGAATCAGCGTGCAAATTCCGACTGATGCTGGAGAGCTTGTTCCAAGTTCTCCTGTTTGCAGAGCCGAATTCCGAAAACACAGCGTCTATCTGCTAGCAGGCGGTCTCGGAGGCTTGGGCCGATCTATTGTCTCCTGGATGGTCCGTCATGGGGCTCGAAGATTCGTTGCGGTGTCGCCAAGTGCGGGGCTACGCCAGGAGCACAAAGATTTCATTGAAGAACTGCGAGAGCAGGAGTGCGAGCTACTTTGTGTTGCAGGCGACATTGCGGATGCAGAAATCGTTCATCGTTTGATCGAAACAGTCGGATGCCCCATCAACGGGGTCGTTCAGCTTGCTATGTCACTGTGTGACACCGGCTTTCTAAACATGGATCACCTATCATGGACAACTGCAACCACCCCTAAAGTCCAGGGGACGTGGAACCTGCACACATTGCTCCCCAAAGACATGGAGTTCTTCATTTTGTGCAGTTCCGCTGCCGGTATGATGGGCTCATATGGCCAATCCAATTATGCCGCTGCGAATACATATCTCGACTCGTTCGTACAGTATCGACATGGATTAGGTCTTCCCGCATCAGTACTGGACATCATGGCTATTGGTGATGTTGGTTATGTCGCATCAAACAAGAATGTTGCCGAGCGAATGGAGAAAGACATTTCGCGTTACATCTCGGAGGCGGAGTTCCTCGAATGCTTCAGACTGTCTTTACAGCAATCGTCACCCCAAGCAATAAAACTGTCCTTGCCGACGAAATACTCGCAATACAAAGCTCCTGCACAGATGATAGTCCTCAACGAGATGATTCGGCCGCTGGCGGACCCGCAGAACGCGTTTCCATGGCGAGCAGACCCTCGCGTCTCTATCTTCCGCGTCAACCAAGGCACTACAGTAGAGAATTCTGACCAGGGCAATGAGAGCTTACGTAGTTTCCTCATTGCATTATCAACTCAACCCGAGAGGCTAGATGACCCTGCGACGGGGGATTTCCTTGCGGAAAAGATCGCAGAGCGGGTGTCAGCTTTTTTGATGATCGAGAATACTTCCATCAGCAACAACCAGACGCTGACGTCAATGGGCGCAGATTCGTTGGTAGCAATTGAAATTAGGAACTGGTGGAAACAAACATTTGGCATCGAGGTTTCGGCTCTGGAATTAGCGAATCCTAGCAACACGATGGAAGAGCTTGGCAGGTTGGCAGCACACAGATTGAGAGAAAAGCATTCTGCGCAGGCAATATTGTCGTAGATTGTCTTTAATCTTTGCATATACCTATGCCGTCATCGCGACCACCAGGCCCTAAGCTACATTCGTTGTGCTAAAGATATCAACATAAGACAAGGCCAATGATTTTGTTTACCTGCTACACCTTAAATTCACCTTTGAGGTCCTATGCCAAACAGCACATACCTGTGAGCTCGAAGGTTCTGATATATGTTACTTAGGCAGGTACATCCATTCGTACAAACTCTTGTAACTATGTATTCCCTTGATTTGTTCACTCGAAAGACTCATTGTATTACCGTTGGTGTGGCCAAAAGACACATTAGTCGGGTCCGCTTCGACAGCCACATACCTCATGTTTAGCGGATTTTGAATGGGGCTGTTTCAGGGGCTAATCGGGACCGACTTGTAGCTAACCCCAGAACAGAATGTTCCAGGTTGACTGAGGCCGACTGATAGCTCAAACTGACAGGGACCGACTAATAGCTAAACTGTCGCCGTTGCGATTTGCCAACGACCAGTCGACAAGTCATGTAGATTGATTTGGCTTTCTATTTGCAGAATAATTGCCTTCAAATTATACACCTCAGACTAAGCTATGTCAATTGACCTTTCGTGCCTTTAGTGCCCTAACTCTTTCATTGAGCATCGCTATAATTCGCCTGAGTAAGGATGGTCATTCACCATGCGGAGGTAGTTTCGGACTATTCAGAGCCTATCAAATCTGCACCAACATACGACGTTGACGAACTCTTGACACCACCGAGGTCATCAGCATCCAGCCAGACCGTTTCCTTGAACGACGCCAGCCACGGCACATCTGTTCATACGCATCTTGTGGCACTTGCTGAGGAGATACTGAGTAGCGCCCGTAGCCTCAGCAAGTTTTACGCGGCGCATTCATTATCACCACCATCTTTCGACCTTGAAGGTCCCGAAGACTATCCAAATGACCTCCCAGATGAAATCCAGGAAGTCCGAGCGAAGCTTCGTGGTGCTACTGCCGACATGCAAATTCTCGCAGCTGGCCCTAAAGAGAACATCATGTGGATGGCTTGGGGCTATCATGATATTTCTATTCTTCATTTTGTCTCTCATTTTAAGATCGCCGAAGCTGTCCCACTTCATGGGACAGTGGCCATAGAAGAGGTCAGTTTGTCTTAAACTTGTACCTTATTTGATCCTGTAGTTAATCTCACCCTCAGCTTGCGTCCGTCACTAAGACCTCTCCTGACCGTTTGAAGAGGATGATCCGCTATCTCTCTCTACGTCACGTCTTTGCTGAGCCAAGCCCCGGGCGCATCGCACACACGCCTTCAAGCAGACAACTCGTAACGTCCGAGTACGTTCGAAGCTGGGTGGACGTGCGAACGGAAGAGACTGGACCTGCAGCATTCGGGTTAGTGGCAGCTACAAAACGATGGGGCGTAGACTCTCAGGAACTTGATCAGACGGCTTTCAGTCACGTGCACTCGAATGGTGAACTCTCACGTTTCGGTCTGTTGGCACTTCCAGAAAACAGACACCGTGAGATAAGATTTGCAAATTTAATGAAGGCACTACAAGCTACGGAGCCATATGACTTGAAGCACACTGTGAGTGGCTATGATTGGAGAGGTCTAGGTGACCAAGCACTTGTTGTGGATATTGGGGGGAGTAGTATGGCAGCTACAGCACAGGCGATGGTTAATGTGTTCCCAAACTTGACTATTATCGTGCAAGAGTAAGACTCAAGACCCCATTAGATGCCATATACTAATGTGCTGATGCTAGTCTACCTACAGTGGTTGCTCAAGGTCGTAAGATGCTGCCAGTGGAGTTTTCGGGCCGCATCACTTTCCAGGAGTACGACTTCTTAGAACAGACCCAGCCAATCACTAATGCGTCAGCATACATCTTCCGTCACATCCTTCATGACTGGTAAGTGACATCGCAAGCTACTGCTCTTCTCGTTTGTCGAAGCCGAAGTTTACCCTGGTCCACAGGTCGGATAAATATGCCACCCTAGCGCTTCGCAACACCGCCTCCATCCTTCGACCCGGCCAAAAGCTGATCATAATTGACGTGGTGATGCCAGTGAGTGAAACTAATCGTTCCACATGAGGACCTAATTACCGACTAACCTCACCTGAAAGGCTCCACGTTCCGCAGGCTCTACCGTCGAACGCACGCTCCGCAGTTCTGACATGGAGATGATGATACAGTTCAACGCCCTGGAACGAGAAGCTCGTGACTGGAAGGATCTCATTAGGAAAGCAGATCCTCGCATGCGCATCCAAAGTATCCACAAACCTGCACGAAGTGCAAATTCTATCATCGAGATAGTACTAGAAGTGAGGGACGGAAAAATGAATTGAACACGCATATACACAGTAATTTATAACCCTCGTCATAACTAGCCAGAATATCGTAATCTCCATTCTAATATTTTTCTTTGCATTTCCCCGCAAGTGCAATCTTGACAAGCCCTGAATTTCCAAAGAGAGATTCGTGTACTTATTCGAAGTTCCCGTCCTAAAATCTTCCAGCTATGTGTCGCACATCTGCCTGTGGTATGGCACGTGACGGACCCGACTAAGCACCGAAGGTGTGGAGCAATGATTGTCGTATCCATTGCGCCGACTTCGAGACTCTGGGAATGGATACCTTCCCAAGAGTTGGTGTGAAACAGTAGATTTTCACCGCCTCGTCGACTATCGTCTCTGGCACAATTTTCTAGGCACCATTCTGAGATGTTAACGTTGAACGTACTACTTTTTGGGGCCAGATATTGGCCCACAATACTATTTCTAGTCTTGTCTGCTTTCCTTGCTTACCAAAAGTTCAATAAGGGTCTCAACAAGTATCCCGGCCCATTATTGGCTGCATATACCAACTGGTGGAGGTTTGCTGAAAGTTGGAGTCGAGCAACACACTTTACGCACCTGCGTCTCCACAGGAAGCATGGAGACATTGTGCGCTTAGGGCCAAATTCACTCTCTTTCGCCGACCCAAAAGCTCTCCCTGTCATTTATGGCTTCAACAAAGGCATGACCAAGAGCGACTTTTATCCCGTTCAGCAGCCAATCGCCAAAGGCGTGCGCATCCACTCGCTCTTTAGCACGAAGGATGAGGATTATCATGCCAAGTATCGACGCTGTGTTAATGGAGCATTTGCAATGACAAACTTGAGGGGGTACGAGCCACTGGTGGACAGAACGACGGATGCCTTCGTTGAGCAAACGATTCAACGTTATTGCGGTAGCAACAAAGAGTGCAATTTCTATAGGTGGCTGCAATTTTATGCACTGGATGTCATTGGAGAGTTGACTTGGAGCAAACGCATGGGATTTCTCGACGGCGACCGGGATGTTGGCAATGTCTGCAAGTCGATGGCGACCAATCTCGCCTACGCTGGACCCATTGGGCAGATGCCTTGGCTTGATCTCGTTTGGGTTAAGAATCCGATCCGACTGCGATTACAACAATGGGGTTGGATCAAGTCTGTGACTCTTCCCACTACAAGATTCGCCCTACAGCAGAATGAAGATCGAGCTGGGGAGCTCGCAAAGGTTCGAAAAGAAGGAAACCTTGAGGGGGGATCGAGGAAAACGCATGATTTCCTGCTCAAATTTACCCAAGCTCGTACGTCTGTGTCGCAAAACATCGAAGGCAGGAAGCTAATTCAATCTCAGAATATGACCATCCTGACTTCATGGATAATGGGCAGGTTCTGGCGACATGTAATAGTATGATTACTGCTGGGACAGAGACAACCGCAATAACGCTCAGTGCCATCTTTCACAACTTAATGCAGCATCCATCTGTGTACCGTAAACTCATGGTAGAAATTGATGGAGCAGTGAGAGATGGCATCATTATCGAGCGACGGAACAAAAAAGTAAGCTGGCCAGAGGCTCAAAAGCTAACATACTTGGACGCTGTCATACAAGAGTCGTTTAGACTACATCCTGCCGTCGGTATGACACAGGAAAAAGTCGTGCCTGCGCAAGGTATAGAAATTGCTGGACACTACATCCCTGGAAACACGATCGTAGGATGCAACCCATGGGTCTTACAGCGACGCCCGGAAATCTTCGGCGATAATATCGATGACTTCCGTCCAGAACGATGGCTTGAGGCCTCTGCAGCTCAGCTAAGAGACATGAGAGCAGCAATGTTCCAATTTGGCGGTGGAGCAAGGACGTGTATTGGCAAACACGTTGCTTTGTTTAGCATTTACAAATTTGTCCCAACCTGTTTACGCAACTTTAACATGCAACAGACTAAGGAAAATGAGTACCGACATCAGTGCGTATGGATGGTACGCATTGAAGGATTTTACGCACAGCTTTCCCAAAGGCATCCGGGTCAAGAGCTGGGCCATGGAGGGAGGGAAGACATTGTTGGTGCGTCATTTATTGGTGGTAAATGATTTTTGGTACCGGTCAAATAGCCTCCAATAAAATTGTTACTTACACGAATAGACACTAGTAGGCTAAAAATTGTTGCTTCGTAGATTATTCCATGTCATTCTTGCTGAGACATGCCTAGCTCATATCCTCCAGCCACCCCGTGATCGTACTTCTTACGCCGACACTTATCCTAGATATCTACAATACCACCGCTAGGGAACATCAGCAATCTTCTCACGCCTCTCATCTATATACCGCTGCTTCAAAATACTTACTACATTCAAGTCTACGAAAACTTGGTCCCTCTACGCGTCCTCCAGTTTCTCGCCAAGATACACGGGCAAGCTGTCGAGATCCTCGTCAACAGCGTAACAAGTGTTTTAATGGTTATGAATAGCAACGAGGCCGCATAAGAGCTTATCCACGCCTTGATATCGAAATCGTCTGAGCGACCGAACACCATTCAGCGGCGGTTGAAGACACCAAAGCAGCGCTTGATTATGATCCTGAGATTTGAATGGCGCATATAAAACAACTTATTTTTATTCTTTGGCTGTCGTACAACTGCTGTGAGCTTAATAACATGATAAGTAATGCCTCGATATGGGATTGATATATATACACAGTTGTTGTACTGGAAAAAGTAGCTGATAAAGTGCAATGGGTACATTGGCTATGTGCAGCCACCGGAAGCTCAGCGAAAGGCGGAAGATACAGGCGGCGATACTAGAAAATAGTTTTCCATCATCCATCATTGCCTTGACATGCGAAGCTGCTCGCCGTCTTTTCTCGTGATACTCTCCCACTTCCATCGAAAATACGGCATGATGAACCAACTCATCAAAGGCTGAAGAATTGTATCAACAACGCCCCATCCCCTCTTCGGCGATGCACCCATCATATTCGCGAACAAAGCATGTTGTTCAAGTGAGTACGTGACAATGAAGTCGCCCCGGTCAACTGCCTTGATGATCATGCTCGCCACCTTCTCCGACGATGGGAACTTGGCAATCAGCTTTTCAATAGGTTGATGAAGTCCTTGGATGGTCTTGTTCAAGTGCACTTTCGTGTCCTGCTCTTTCATAAACCCTGGCGAGACGAAGTCTCCTGGAAAAGCGCAGTGAATGGAATAGTACGACTCTGCGGTGTCATGGCGTAGGACCTCCAGGCGGAGGGTGTCTGCTAAAGCACGTACGGCGGCCTTGGAAGCTAAAGGACGTTCACAAATATCACCTGATGCGAAATGTACAGGACTTACTAGTGTAGGCAATCGATCCCGGGAGCCCGAGGAACGCCGCGGCACTGTTGATGAAAATGAGCTGTCGGTGCCTTTGTCGTGGCGGTTTTGGCGATGACACATCCTCAGCAAGCCAGATATCCATCAAAGACTTGGCAGCGTTGGCAGCGGAGAAGTAGTTGTTGCGCATGCAGGCCTCAAGATCTTCTGCTCTGAGGTCAACGAAGAAGCCATTCTGATTGTAATTGCCGCCTGCCACGCAATACACTATGTCGGGAACCCTGGGCTGTGATTTGAAAGCTTCATCGACCTACGAATGTAGTTCAGAGACCGAAGTTCCGGTCCTGCGCAATATTCGACGGGAGGGTGTTCACCTTCTGGGCATAGCCCATGTCAACGGTTACAAAGTTAACATCTTGAGTTTTGTTGAGACGGAAGGGGAGGACTTCGTCCCTTGCCTCTTCCAGTGGATCATAACTACGGGAAAAGAGGGTGATGTGAGCACCTAGCTATGATAAGCACAAAAACTCAACCTAAATGGCTCAAACTCACCTCGAGTAGCTAGATCCTTCGCAAGCGCTCTTCCCAATCCTCCAGCACCACCAGTGATAAAGGCCGTCTTTTCAGCAGGTCAGCACTCAATGATAAGGGCTGAATAAAGCGTGAGGATTGATCTCTTACTTTGCCAGTTAGGTCTTTCTTCATGCTTGGGTTGCTGGATCATCTATGCGAGAGACTTACTAGTGCTCATGATCAAGATGATAAGAGCGAAGCCTCGGGAGGCCCGGACCGCCAGCGCGGGCACTCCCGGTCGAATCGGGTTCCGAGTCCCGATACACATTGTGTAGCAATATGCTTATCCTAACCTACCCTTCAAGAGCCTCTATAAACAAAACCTAATTTCATGAGAATTCCATCTCATCTATTTTCCTTGCTCAAGTACTCCACCTGGAGCCTTTTTTCAACCCACGCTAACCGTCATTTTCACAGCCTGCTCTTCCTCCAATCTTTCGCAATGTCGGAGGCAGCCATCTCCCTGCTCGCTGGATGGATCAAAACTCAAAAACCCCAGGCGCCTCACATGAAAGGCGCCCCTACCTTTTACCGCAACCTAGAAGAAGCCCTCGACCTCCGCCGCGCAGACCATTCCATGTTCACCCGCACCAAGTCCACCTGGAAGCTCGGTCACGCCTATGACTTTTGTTCTAATGACATGCTTTCCCTCGGCAAGACTGGAGTTATCCGCCGCGCTTTTCTCGACGAGCTTGCCCGCAACCCAGACTTCATGATGTACTCGGGCGGATCACGACTTATGGACGGCAACTACTCTTACATCGAGGAGGTCGAGGCGCAAATCGCATCGTTCCACGGTGCCGAGACTGCACTTATTGTCGGCAGCGGGTTCGAGGCGAATACGGCCATTTATGCGGCCATTCCGCGGCCTGGAGATGCTATCGTGTACGACGAGCTTGTGCATGCTAGCACGCACGACGGTATGATGACATCTTTAGCACAGTGCCGCATACAGTTCCGCCACAATGATGTTGATGCCCTTAAGGAGGCTATTGCAGGTGTTTTGGACACGCAGCCGCAAATTGTTGACGGGTCTCGCTCGCTCCTGATTTCGGTAGAGAGTGTGTACAGCATGGATGGCGATGTCTGTCCATTGCTGGATATGCTGGACGTGGCCCAGGAGATGTGCCCTAAGGGGAATGCCGTGTTCATTGTTGACGAGGCCCATGCCACCGGCATCTTGGGTCCTAAGGGTGCCGGTCTGGTATCCCAATTGGGCGTTGAAAAGCAAATTGCAGTCCGCCTGCATACCTGCGGAAAAGCGCTGGCTTCGACTGGAGGTAAGGAAGAGCGTCATTCTACTTAATGTTTCGTAGCCAGAGAGTGACCTAACTCTCGAACAGCCGTCATCCTTGGCAACGACTCGGTCCGCAACACCATCATGAACTTTGCCCGTTCCGTCATTTATACCACCGCTCCTTCCTTTCCGACAGTGGCCGGTATTAGAGCTGCATATAAACTTATGGCCGACGGAGAAACACAAAAGGTAAGAACGACCACCATCACCATATTATCGTCAGTAGCACGGAGAATCTGACCCAACGTAACCCAATAGTACCAAGACAATATCCAACACCTAGTGAAGCATTTCTTCAAAACCATCCAGTCCAACCCCCACTGGCCCAAAGCCCACGAACAGGGGATCCTCGACATCCCTGTTCTTGAAGAATGGGAGGATCGTGAGTTCAACGCCCACATCGTGCCGCTCAAGTCACGCCAACGCTATGTCTGGTGGTTGGTTTTCCAGCTACAGTTGTCTGGAATTTCGGCATTCCCGGTCGACTACCCTACCGTGCCGCGAGGCCAGAGTCGTATTCGGCTGATGTTTCACGCGGCGAATACGGAGGAGCAGGTTGAGTTCCTGGCCAAAACCATCTGTGATTGGGCTGCAGAGATGATGGAGATCGAGGCAAGTCCTAACGGGGGAACTAAGAATATTCCAAAGGCTGCGCAGCAGGTTTATGCTTTGATGGCTGCATATAGCTGAAAGGATAGTTTAAATGTGGATGACTACTGTCCTCGGACTTTGTTGAGGAATTGATTTAGCTTTATAGGCAAATGTGTTATTGTATTACTCTAGCCGCAATGTCGTACGCCTCGTTTTGCTCCATATGAGTCGCAAGACTTCGTCTCGTGTCTGATCGTCAAGATTCTCCAATACCAAAACAGAGCTTGCTGCACCACCCGGATTTTGATGGGGCTGGACGCAGCAAAAATCCTGTGACACGCTGGGAGAAAGAAGGTCCATTTCTGGGCATGGAAGAGTAGAGATTGGCGGCGGCGTCACTATCTGAAGATCCGTGGGAAGGGCCGGAGCACTTGGCGATGGACTGTTGACGAGATAGGGTATGCAATCTTGCGGCAGAGTGGTTTCAACACGGAGGTGAGGATCTAGGTTGGAAGGGAGCAAACTGTCGTCTATGAGATCACAAGGTATATCCTGCCATGTGAATTGCAAGTTAGAGCTCTCCAGTGCTTCTTCAAAGTGCGAATGCTCGATAACTTCTGCCTGAGGTGGTGCGATGAAATCGTTAGATGCTTCTGGGAATTGGGTAGTGTTGTTGTTGTCGTTGATGGACCCATTGTTTTGTACAGGAGGTGATTCTGGGTCATATTCAACCACAGATGGATTGAGAGGCTGTAACTCGCCAGATGGTGGTGTAGCGCTCTTTGAATGTTGTTCAAAGGAGGTATACCTGATTTGAAATAAGTAGACGCCATATACCCTAGTTAGCACCACAGACGCACCTATTGCTGAGACTAAGCGGGCTTCGATTTGGGAAATAGCGATCTGAGATTTGAGACCAATTTTTCCCCATCTCAGAGACTGCGGCTCGGAGACGCTGATCCTACAAAGACGTTAGTCATCGTTGTTGCAACAGCTTCGATTACCGACTTCTTCGGATGACCACGACATAGTGCCGCTAATTTTCGGGTCCAGTGCATTGCGCCATCGTTTCTGGCATTCTTCGCATTCCAGTCAGCATACTTGCGGGCCGTATGGAATTCGATGTTTACGCACGGTCGGGACTCCGAGTTTCGACCACCTCGGTGACAAGGGCCCATCGCTGACCAAATCGTTCTACAGCTACACGGAGGCTTTCGTCCTCATCCCGGCTCCAAACACCTCTATTGAAACTGTCTTTGATCTTTGTCCATCGCCTACGACTGTCTTTGTTGCTGCGACCAGAAAGGTGCCTGGATACGTCTATCCAGCTGATCGCCTCGTCCCCTGCATTACCGAACGTCAATAAGAATTAGGACCATACAGAAATAAAGAAGATTGTATACCTGAACCCATAACAAGCTCTCGTAGCATAGCATCCTCCTCAGCAGTCCACCTCTTTGCTGCATTACGCCTGCCAGTCCCTCGGTCTCGCCTTGGGTGGTCCATGAGACTAGCTTAGCACGCAGTGAACAACAAGCAGCCCAGGGCAAATATTCGAGTGAAATGAAGTTACCTGTACCCGAAGATCCAAAGAGATACAGATAACTCGCCTAAAACCCAAGAATGGGTTGGAATTTGAGTGCAGCCGAGAGCGGGACGGCGGAAGTGAGTTGGCATGCTGCGGAGCGTACAGTCCCAGAAAGGTGATTGAGTAACCATCGGGCTACAATATCGACTCTTATGTTGTGCGACTTCAAGCTGTACCTGGGAGAGATTCCCCCACTCAAGCATGGGTGGCTCGGTTATACTCCATGCCAAGCCACATCATATGATATGCCACAACAGGTTCTTGACTTATCCTCTAAGGAAGCAGGAACACGGACCCCATCAGGCAGCCTGCATCATGATATGCATTCACCCCGCGGGGTCAGGACCGATGTGCTCATGCATATATGATACTCGGATTTGCCGGGTTCCGGGGGCCGAAGATAAGACGCCGGCTTACTTTCGCCGGCTTTGTCAGGCAAGATGCATGCGCTCGTTCACTTCATAGCGTCTATACAGAAGTGAAAAGCGTTTGCCTGAGGTTACACCCACGATTACAGCGAAAACTGATTCTATGGTTAATTATTGTTATAGCAAACTAGGTCATCATGAATCATTCACCTCCTCCATGGCTGCATGTAATATCGTAATAGACGAGCACATATATTATGTCTAGCCTAGCTTAGAGGCCATCGAAAATTTCACAGCTCATGCTTCCGATGATGGTGGGAATGTGTCTTCCATTAGTGAAGCAGACGTCATCTTTGCATGAAGGACGCGCATTATTATGCGCGCTGAGAAGCGTTCATCCAACCGTGCAGTCAGCATGCAGAACATGTGCTGTTGTTGGTCACACTTCAAGGAGCTTAACCTTATGTCATGTCTGCATTAGCTATCAACACTTTATTCAGAATCATCACATTTCTTAAAGTCCGATAGATGCTCGAACAATCTCCTGCGAAAGTTCGAGTAATCCCAAGCTCCAGACGACATTTTCAGGGATTGTCTCAATAACAAGCGCCACCCGGCCATTTTCGGAGATGCAAAAACGTCCATGTTCATGACACCCAGCGGGGAAAGGGCAAAGCTGTTCAAAGTGTACTTCTCAGCCGCGTAGAGATTGAGCCTTGAGAAACGAAATATCCCCTTAGGGAGGCCGTTATTGCGTCCAGGTCTTGCTTAGGTCATATGATCACATGGAAATGCACCCATTTGATTAGCCGAGTTTGATCAACAGCAGAATGACCAAGGTACGTAGAATCGTTATGTAAAATAAGCAAGGTGGAAGCGCCAGTTCAGATTTACTACTGTCGCAATAGTAACATTGACAGATAAACCTCCTTGATGTATGACAGCATCTACCTCGGCCGTACCGTTGCAATCTCTTAGTACCACTTGAACAATCCAAACTTAACACTGTTGGCCTATCATAAAAATTCCAATAGTCCTATTTGATGGGAGATAAGCTTTAATGAACAATTATCGATGAATCAGCTAAGGCTGATTGCATGGTATCTTGTTAAGCCGCATTGGGTGTGTACTAGACCTGCACGGGATTGTTTTGAGACAATAAGCTTTCGTATAGGATTTCGAATTTAATATCGTCGCGCATTTCATCTACTTTTGAGGAGAGACGGGTTTTGGAGCAACATATAGAGAAATCCACTTATCCTTCGATTCCGTTGGCCCAAAGGATAGCCTCACCTAGAGAAATGATGCCGGTGTTTTGGTGACTGAGGTACTACGAACCATGTTCGACAATCATTGGGCACCGGTTTGAACGTGCTTGTGTGTTTAGATGCAATATTGAACGCAAAATGTTGCCGATCAACCATCTCTCAAGCACGAACGTGCTTCAGCGATCACACCTGTTTCCTTGCCCTCAGCTCGGAAAGTTCATTATCAAGGACTAGTCCCGTCGATATATGACCGCCCATGGCACCGGGATTAGAGATCACTGATTTGACGTCGTCGGCCGCAGCCCGGGAAGGTTCGTAGACCTTGCGAGGGCCCGTGTACGCCGTGCCCATCCACATATCCCACCACGGAAAATACGTCGCAAAGTTAAACTATACTGAAATGTTAAATTTCTGTGTGAATAGATACCCCCTTTTCATCCCGCGTTGAGATGTAAGATTGGATTTACCTGAAAACCGAAGCTCGCGTGGTGAATGTTGTGCCACTCGGGCGTATATCCGAGCAGACCCCCAACGAGGATAAAAGGACTGTAGGGCAGCTTGTAGGCGCAGTGGTTCTCACAGGATCTCACCGTAGCTAGTGAGAGAAATACGCCCTGCTCGATGTCTGTGAGGAGCGGGATTGCGGAGGCGAGTTGCGAGGCGACGATGTCGAAGCAAAGACTCTCGACTGGGTGGTTGTAGGCGGAACCAAATGAGAAGGAGTTGTAGAGTTCGTGGTGCTTGGAGTGGAAATGCTCTACAGGTGTATGGGTTAGGAACGCACCCATGGAGCGCGTTTCAACGCGGGGAGTAGAACATACTGAACCACCACCTGTTGCGGTGGGCGAATAGATGCGTCCAGTATAGCCAGGTGTCAAAGATGAAAAAAGCAATGAATTGGCGTACGCCGAGGTATATTAATCTCACCAGCCACGACAGGATGGATAGTTGGATCGATTCATGGTCGGTGATGGCGAAGAGTTGGGACACGGAGGATTGCCAGTAGACGTATGAACCGAAGCAATCTGAGCATTCTGTAAGGGGAGGGATCACCTTTACGAACAGCAACGCAAGAGCCGTCGTGACGCTATGGTAGCATACAGCATGGATGATGACCGCGCCCCTGGATACTTTGTTCCGCTTAAGTTCTTCTTCGCTAGGGTATACGCGGTGCTGTTCCCAGATGTTGAAAGTCTCGAGGGTTGTAAAGAAAAGCGTGCCCAGAATATAACTACTGACGGGAGAAAGAGCGGCCCATTGGGAGGAGGTCAAGTTGGGCAGGACGTTCATGATGGCAGCGAAGTTTGCATCTGAGCTGGTAATGGCGGTGCAGTCGTGGCGAAGTCTCGATGTGGGTTTATTAGTGGTGCCCGATGGCCGAGTCAGCCTCATGCTAATCTGATATCAATTTCAAGTCCATAGGCATTCCACAATATCCTATGCATGTACAATTCGGAGACGGAATCCGAAAGCGCGGATGGTGGAACCAAGACCGCCGTGCTACCCGATTGCTTGGTCGACCCTGGTCGACTCGCGCCCCACTCCTGCAGCTTACGGTCAAGCGTCCACTAAGCTCGTGCCTTACCACGATCTTCGCTCTCAGCTGAGGCATCCCCTAGACACGGCGACGGACTCACCTCGTCGTTGCCAGAGGCGTCCTCGTACAGCAGCCTCCGTAAATTACGGGCCAGTGACCCGCCAGCCGTTGCAACAGCAAGGGTCTAAAGTGCGGAGTGTATGCACATCGAGTATGGAGACGCCAGTTGCATCTTCGGAGACAGGTAGGCATGCCAGACGCCGGGCGCGGTCACGTGAAGTTCCCCAGGACCACTCGCAGCTACAAACCACACTTGGCTTCACCACGACAACGGCGGCAACGTCCAACATGGGTGAACAACCAGAAAGAACCGACGCCGTCACGGAGCCCTTGCGGTTCCAAGAACACAGTGGAGAGAGTGAAACCCAATCCAAGCGGAAGAAGTCGTTGTCCTTCAAGCTTGCCTTTTCCGGACTTGCCTTGATCCTTCTTGTTTTCCAGATAGACGCAACCTGTTTAAGCATTGCACTTCCGGTGAGCCACGTTGCTTCCTACCTATATCCTATATTGATTTCCATTGCAGGCCGTCTCGGGAGATCTCAAGGGCACAAGCTTGGAGTCTTTTTGGGCAAATTTGGGCTACACCCTTTGCGGCCTTGCCATGCAGCCTATCGCAGCTAGCGTCTCCGACGCCTTTGGTCGAAAGTACCCTCTTTATGTATCTGTGTGCCTCTTCTTCGTCGGCTCCATCGTTTTTGCTACTGCGCAAGACATGAAAACCATCATCGCCGGACGCGTCCTTCAAGGACTCGGCGGTGGGGGAATCGACGTGTTGGTGTCTATCGTCCTCGCGGATATGACAATGCTAGAGGAACGCGCGAAATACCTAGGCCTGATGGCCATCCCGTCAGCAGTCGGTAACATCATGGGCCCCTTCGTCGGCGCACTTTTCTCTACCTACGCCTCTTGGAGATGGATTGGTTGGATTAACCTACCGCTGCTAGGCATCGGGATGGTACTGCTGATCTTCTGCCTCAGGCTTCGAGCCGTCCCACTCGGCGCGACGCTCATCAGCAACTTGAACCGACTTGACTGGATCGGCATGCCACTCGTCATCGTCGGAATAACCATCTTCTGCGTGCCAGTCAGCTGGGCGGGATCTTTGTTTCCATGGGCATCCTGGCAAACTCTCGTCCCGCTGGTTCTGGGAGTTGCGATACTCGTCGTATTCGGCTGGTACGAGTCCAAGCCTGCAGCGCCCATCATTCCTCACCGGCTCTTCCAGACAAAGACGGGAAACATTTCTCTTATAGGAGGCTTCATACACGGAATGGTTCTCTTCTCCTTGCTGCAATACTTGCCGTTGTTTTACCAAGCCGTTCAGCTCAAGACGGAAATTTCGTCGGCCGTCTTCCTGCTGCCCACAGTCATCATGAGTGTAATAGTCACAGCCGCCTCAATGATGATGGTCCCGCTGTTTGGAGGATACGCATGGCTGGTTCGGGGTGGGTGGGTCATCACAGCGCTAGGAACTGGTTTACTGGCACTTTTCGAAGTGGGATCCTCGGCATCCATGCTCTACGGGCTCCCAATCCTCTGGGGGCAGGGCGTCTCGCTACTACGTCTTCTCATGCTTCCCGTCCAAGCAAGCGTCAAGTACGTTGACGACGAAGGCTTAGCGACTGCGAACTTTATTACAATTCGCATGTTTGGAGCCCTTTTCGGTCTTGCCATCTGCTCGCCAATTTTCAACACTGTCTTCTCGGATACCGTTTCAAAGGCTACAATTGAGCTAACGGGACCTCTGGCGTCGCTCAAAAACGCCGAGAATGCTGTGAACTTCATTGGCGAGTTGAGATTGCTGCACGTCCCCGCTACAACGCTGGACCAGGTCTCGTGGGTTTACCTCCAATCTTTCAAGGCCATCTTTTATGCGATGACTGCATTGAGCAGTTTGGGTCTCGTGTCTTCGGTGTTCTTGGATGAGATTGAGCTGAAGAGGAAGGACCGCGGGAACCAGCGTTTCGAGGACAATTAGAGCAACAGGAAGATCTTCTTCGGTGCATAGACGTAGATATTCAAGACGAAGAAACCAAAAAAATATAGTGTGTGTTTATGCGTACAGGAACCCATGAGATTAGCTTCAGCTAATTTGATCAAGGCTCATTCAATGTTTGTTTCCATCGACGAGGATCATGATTATGTCGCATTAGCCAACAGCGTCACGGTGTTGACAGTCCATCGAAGAAATTCATTGTTAATGTTTATACATAGTGACATCGCCTACAAAAGTACAGACTAAGGGTCCTTGATAGAATTTCGACGATAAGAGGCAGCGTAGAGAGGCTTGTTAGCCTGCGTAGGCTTGGCGAAAAACCTTGTTAGCGGGATCCTTGCATTATCTAGCTGCACGGACACACTACCTAGCGGACAAACCATAGGTCGCAGTGCATCATTAACCCTTCAACATCTGTCTTGAAAGGCAAAACGACATGACCAGTCCATCAAACCCACAACAGAACCCCAAAATCGCGCAAGTGTTTTCATTCTTTGCATCGCGAATGGCAGGCTTACTTTGGCACCTAGTTGCGTTGTGTGCAGACAGCGCAAGGTAGCTTGCGACCGGGTCCGCCCTACGTGTGGCTTCTGCACTAGAAACGGTTTCGATTGTGAATATGTATCGACCTCTCGCCAGCCTGGACTACGGGCAGGCTATGTTTCACAACTTGCGCAGCGTGTGTGTAAGTTGAGCATTCGTCCGGAGCTCCATTCTAAGTTGACAAGAATAAGCTGAACTTGAAAGTCGGATCAAAGAATTAGAAGACTGGAAGCGCGGTATGTATGCTCCATTTTCCAGCGGAGGCTTTGCTGATTCGAAGCCTTGGCCTGCACCAGGAAGTGGGGCCGAAGTTACATCAGAGCAGAGAGCACCACCAACACAGAATAATACCGCTGGAAGTTTAGCCAACCCCGATGAGACTGACACAGGTAACACACCAAATCCACTGCTAGCACATTCGAATTTGCGGTCCGGAATAGAATCCCTACCTGCACTCACCGGCCCTCGCTCTGATTACACGATTCCCACTCCAAGCCACTTATCACATGTCGATGCAATTAGCTACCACAGTGGTACCATTGCGGAACAACATACCTCGTTGGACACGGGGCTGACTGCAGACTACGATATGACCACTCCCACCGATCCGTCTTACCAAAATGTGCCTAGAGGCTATAATGGCCTTCACATTCCATCCAGCCCGTCTCTTACGATTAACTTTATTACTTCTACTATCGTCACTCAACTTTGCTCTCTTTGGTTCGAACGGTATCATCCTTGGTTTCCTATCCTTCACCAGCCATCTCTTATCGAGGCGATTGATTCATCGCAAGACCTCTCGAACTGCCGTCGCGCTTCAACCATCAAAGCAATCATGGCGGCAACCGTGCGCGAATCCAATGCCTACTCGTCCACACAGACAAAACAGGACATATCCGAGTGTCTAAGAGATGCTGTAATCAAAGATGCTCTTGGCGAGTCGTCGCTTCAATCTATCCAGGCGTTACTCATTATATCAATCGTGGACTATGGAGCTGGGCGAATGACAGAATTTTGGAACATGCTGGCACTCTGTAAGAGGTAAGCCGTTACTTTTTGCAATACGTTGATCACTCGATATGTCACTAAACTTTGCGCAGGATTGGCGATCAGCTTGGCCTTCGTAGTATTGTCACGGAGAGATCCGAGTCTCCAGATGACATCGAGACCGTATCTCCGCGGCAAGTGCCAATGAACAACACAGTGATTGAACGCGAAGAACAAGTCCGAGCATATTGGATGACGGAGATGCTGGACAGTATATCGACCTTGGGTGCGACTTGGAACAAAACCTTTTTGCCGCCTCTCTCTAATAGCAGCCTGCCCTGCAGTGACTCGCTGTGGGCTTTTCCAGAGTATGTCATAAAGGTATGGTCATTTGGTCAATTTCGATACTCGTCGGCATTCTCATTATGCATCATTCTGGGAGCGATAGAGCTACATTCCCTGCATGACTTCCTCCACCAGCCGATCAATTTGAACGAACGATATCAAAGACTTCTATGGCAGAGCGAAGCACAGAGAATGGACGAAAGACTTACGAATTGGCGCGAAGAGTTTGTTGCTTCGGTCTTTAGATTAATCAACGCGGAATTTGCACAGGAAGAACGATCGGAAATGGAACCTAATATTGTTCTCACCAATTGCGTTCTGAATATGTAGGTCGAAACCGCTCCCCCACACGAAGTCCTTCTCACAGACCCATACTACAGGGCAATAATTGTCTTATTTCAAAAACTAGGGCCATTTCCACCGGGGTTGGAAACTGCATATGAGCCGGTAAGTTTGCTTCAATTCGGGTTAACGGGCATAAATTTCGTAGCGACTCACGAATCTAGTGGCCTTATGCAATTAATCGATGTGTGTATGCATGCGAAAACATGGCAGCGAAAGTCCGGCGAATGAGCGAGGACGATTTCGCCATTGTCAGTCCACTCTTAATTCCCTGTTTGTTTGTTTCGGCGAGGTTTTTGATCGGTAAGCTAATGACCCACCGCGGCGAATCTACTACTTGTTGCTTACTTCTGCTAGTTTGGTCAAAGGCACTGGATGCCGATGTTCCTCGACACTTACATACTCTCGCTTATGCGCTACATACCTACAAGGGACGATGGCCTTTGGCGAACAAGTACGAAGCTGTTATACGCGCAGCTGTGGCAGAGCACAGAACACCAATCCTTCAGTCCTCGCTGCCAATTCCATTCTTCGACCTTAGGCACTCGTCTCTCGACATTAATACGACGCTTGACGCTTGGTTCCATGGCGCATCATAACATTTCACTTTGTTATTATCTAATGCCGTGGTACGAACAAATCTATAGCTGAATATTCCGTCGAGGAAGCCCTATACTGAACCCATACTTCTGCCCGACTGTCTAGACGAAACGACATCAGACGTGCAGCCACCTAATGGCCCGAAAAGAACAATGCAACGTAGCGGTGCAAAATATACATCACCGAACCCAGACATGCTTTCTTTACAAACCACAACATCACCTCTGACTCCAGTACTTTCCATGTGCAAGCTTAAAAAGCCCGCAGCAGCGGTGAGCGAAGGTCCGACACATCTTTGTAGAAGGCGATTGTTTTCAGCGCACGTTTAGTCACACCTTCCGGCGTCAGCCCAAATTTGGCAAATAAACTGTATTCAAATCAGCGTGCCGTCACATCTTCCTGGTTACGCTAGGATGACATACGCATCGGGGACTCCGCTCTCGCCAAATCTGTCCAGGCCGTGTTGTTGATGGGAGTACTACTCGGATATAAGCTCTATCTGTATCTTCATCTCATGTTTATGGTACACGCTCACCTTTGGCCAAACGTTCGTGGACAGAGCCTCGACTGATAGTATTGGAATCCCTGAGTTGAGAACTGAAAGCCGGTACTCTCGAGATTGCTGGTCAAAGACTTCCATTGATGGCATGCTCTATGCAATATTAGTGTAAGACATCGTAGGTAATATCGCTAGTCAACTTACGACTAGTCTTGCAGCGGTGTTCTGCTCCCGCAACAATTCGATTGCTTGCAATGAAATCGATACCTAGTAAGCGCACTCAGCGAATATCGACTGGTGTTGGCCTTTGGGTCCTCACCTCGGACCCAGTAGCGATGATCGTAATCGCCGCGTCCTCATCTTCCATAAGAACGTAGCCGCCCTTAGCAGCTTTCTCTATGGAGCTTCCTGCCAGCTGCGGTATGTTTTGGCGGCAGAGTGCGAGGACACTCGGCGTTGATGTCGACTTGATCGCCGAGAGATATGCTGCACTTGTTTCATTCCTTGGCAAGAGTCAGCGGCTAGTATACATAGTGAAGCGATAGCATACCCATCTGCAGGACGCCAAACGTGTGTATTTGGTAGCGAGCGGAAGTGCGCTAGTGTCTCGATTGGTTGATGCGTTGGCCCGTCACCTCCTAGGCCGATCTAATATAGATTAGATAAAGATTATCCAGGCTGTCGACCTTCTCAGCTTGTACGTACCGAATCATGCGTAGCAACCCAAATCACGCGGTGTTTGCTCAGTGCCGACAATCGCAATGCTGGGGCAGCATATGAAACGAAATTAAGGAATGTCCCTGCGACTGGAATTAGGTTCGCTCCGTAGGCAGCAATACCATTCATAGCTGCCCCCATTGCATGTTCTCTGAGTATTCATAGGTCAGCAAAATATTCAAGCAGAAAGATACTTGTACTTATCTCCCCATCGCAGATACCTCCCATCGAACGACCCGAGCTTCGTTGCTGGGGCCTGGATGTCCGTCGCAGTCTTCCAGCGAGTCAAGTTTGAAGATGTGAGATCAGCAGAACCGGACAGGATCTCAGGTAAAGATTCCTGTAGAGCTTCCAGCACTCCCTCGGAAATTTTGCGAGTTGCGACGGCTGGGTCACCGGGCTGAAAACGTGGTAACTAGAAACCTATAAACATGGCTCGCCATCTTTTACTACAAGCAGATAAACTGACCTTATCTTCCCAGCCGACAGGAAGCTGCCCGCCAAGTCGTCGCTCCAGACTGGTGTGCAGCTCTGGGAACTCCTCTGAATAACGTGAAAGAAGCGACTTCCATTGATCCTCGGCCTCGGCACCTTGAATGGAGTGGGTATCGTAAAGTCTACGGACACTGGGACTTGTCAGTCAGTTCAAAAAGTCTGGATGTTTCCACATACGACTCCGGCACCGTAAATGGGGACGGATCAAGGTTCAGTCGTGTCCTGAAGTTCTTGATATCGTCAGCCTTCAGCGGATTGCCATGCACACCCGCAGTGCCTTGTAAGCTCGATCCGTATCCAATTGTTGTCGTCACGCGGATCATTGAAGGTCGATCGGTGACTGCGATGGCAGCTTGGATAGCTTCGTCGATGGCAGCCAGGTTTGTGTTGCCTATTGAATATCGTATCTTAGATTCGAAGGTGATCAATGAGCGGTTACCAGCTTACCATCAGGAACGTGCTGCACGTGCCAACCATAAGCTTCGAATCGTTTGTCAACATCTTCAGTGAAAGTCGAGTCGGTGCTGCCATCTGAAACATTTGTTTAGCGCTAATAACGTAACAAAGAGGCGCTGATCCTACCAATACAAATCTTATTGTCATCGTAAAGCGCAATGAGATTTCCAAGCTGAAGATGTCCCGCAAGCCTGGTTCCTTGTCAGAAGAGCATCACAAAATGATTATGAAAACACTCACGAAGCTGCCTCAGAGGCAATACCTTCCATAGCACAGCCATCCCCGAAGAATACAAACGTCCGATTATCAAACAATGGGAAGCCAGGCTTATTGTAAACAGCAGCAAGGTGCGCCTGGGCAATGGCCAGACCAGTAGCCGCAGCAATACCCTGTCCAAGCGGTCCAGTGGTCACTTCCACGCCAGGCGTGACGAAGTTCTCTGGATGTCCCGGTGTTTTGCTGCCCAGTTGTCGAAAGTTCTTCAGGTCGTTTATTGTAACATCGTAGCCGCAGAGATGCAGCAGGATGTACTGCAGTGCGCATGCATGGCCATTCGAAAGGACAAAACGGTCACGGTTGATCCACAATTTGTCGGATGCTGCACTAAACTTCAAGAACTTGCTGAACAGGACGTGTCCCATAGGCGCCATTCCCATAGGCGCTCCCGGATGCCCAGAGCCTGCATTGTAAGAAAGATCAGCAGAGAGTGCGCGGATGGTGTTGACGGCCAGCTCGTCCGTCTCGGTGTATTGTGTAGAGCTCATGTTGGCGGTCCGAGCCTCAAATGTAGATGATAGCAATCAAGAAAGGGAAGATTTGGAACACGAAGTTTCCACTGGAACGGCATCTTCCGCTGACTTTAAACTATGACAGTGCGAGATTGCAACCTAGGGATTCTGTTGTTCTTTCAACGCGACGATGTGTGCACTCGACTAGTTCGGGTTGGATGTGCATGTGGGTGCAGAGTGGACTGTCAACAGAAACTAGCGCCACCTGTCTGGCGTTAGAAGGGCCATGTGTTTTCCGTTCAAATTATCGTACTATGACCGAGGGGAACTGACTCGTGTTTGGCTACTTAGTCTCAACAATGACTCGCACACCACCTAGGCACTCTGGCCGAACAAGGCCTGAATGATCTCACATTGTTAGGGCATTTTCCGATTTTGTAAGCGAACAAAAGTTTAAGAGGCTCACTGTAACGGTGAACACTTCCGCTTGCGTAAACAGAAAAATTGTACATTTTCTGATATTCTTAGTATACTTTTAAGTTGCAACATGCCACATTAATAATAGCCAAGAATGCTCCAACTGCTTGTGTAATTTATGCGTTATTCACGAGCACCTCCTGTACTGGCAACATGTTCTCTTCAATATCATCCGCGTTCAAAAAGTCAGTAGAGCTGATACGATAATTCGCAGCAGCTTCATCGGGCACTATCCCTGATGCGACATGTCTTTTCGCCAGCCTCTTTCTCGCTACGTCGCGGTCCACGTGCACATACCAAATTTCGTCCAATAACTTCGCTGCCCCCGTCCATGGCTCACGATCCAGCGCGAGATAATTCCCTTCTAGAAGGACAACTCGCGTGGCCGAGAGAATGGCGATGCTGTCCGCCACGGGGTCTTTGACTGCATGATCGAAAGAAGGGGCGAATATAGGGGTGTCTGTGACAGGTTCGCTGAGGCGCTGGACAAGAGAGTAGAAGCCTTCGGCATCAAAGGTAAATGCTGCTCCACGGCGGTGGATGGCCGTTACAGGGTCAGGCATTGAAGCTAGGTGGTTGCGGCTGTAATGGTAGCCATCCATAGGAATATTTGCGGCAAAGTTAGGGTCATTTTTGCCGGTTGTGCTTGAGGCGTAAAGATTTATGGCATCGGCGACCTTTTGCGCGATCGTGCTTTTGCCTGCATGGATGCTTGTTAGATGATGTGGGTTTGAGCCGAAACGACGGGAAGCAATCTGTACCTGCGCCCGGAATACCACAGATTCCTATTAAGATGCGTTTCGATAATGGATATTGCTGGTGGAGGGCTGAAGATGCTTAGCAGAAGTTTGCGGATATAGGGAGATGCCGTACTCCAAATCTTGGAGACTAGACGCTGGATCTGATCATCTTTCTCATCATATGCCATGGTGGATATGATGCGAAGCAGTTAAGTGAATGAATTGAAGGTGCAGGATGCGCCTGCGAAGCACCCTCTAGGGGTAGGTTACCTTCGGCGTGACCATAATCTGTTCTGACCAGACCTCCGGTTATAACCCACTTTTCAGTCCCGCAACGAAACGGAATCAAGTACAATTAACACACAAAAAGTTGGATGTGTGCTAGACGGGCCATGTCAGCTCCGTCAACTAAGTGGAGCCCTGCGCGAGACTACCAGGGCTTAGCGTCTCTCCTGACCAGTCATATGGCCATGCAAATCGCCTCCAGCTTGCGACGGAGACGACATGGCCCGCTTACGCGGCAAAGATTAACGTCTGACACCGTGCGTTAAAATTGTGGGGTGACTATTTTGCGATTAACTTAGTGTACATGGGTTCTCCTCCAGATTCTCCCCGCACGGAACATGAATGAACGCGCGACTAAGACACAACATGACTGGGGCAAGTTGGCAGACTACCGACCGAAGTGGTATAAAATTGTCCAATCCCCTCTCCATCTTTGTTTCGACATCGCTCCTGAGGCTTCCTTTGCCTGTCGGAGAGTTGATTCTTTGTGCTCGATATGCAGCCATACTTCGGTTTGACGGGAGCATGGCTCACCTTCTGGGTGACCATGTGTAACACCACGGCTATGACCCTTTTCGGTTATGATCAAGGTGTTTTCAGTAAGTAGATCTTGCTATCAAAAGAGAAAAAAAGTCTTCCTGACAGCGTCCCAGGCGGAGTTATAATCACCCAGGATTTCCTCCAGGTCATGGGTCACCCCAGCACTAATATGGTGGGCACGATCACTTCAATCTACGACGTTGGTTGTTTCTTTGGAGCCGTTCTTGGTGTACCAAGCGGTAGCAAACTGGGTCGTAAGAAGTCGATCCTCATCGGGACGATGCTTATGATGATTGGTGCTGTACTCCAAACGTCAGCCTACAGCGTTGCGCATATGATTGTGGGTCGTCTTGTCGCAGGACTAGGAAATGGCTTGAATACTGCTATTGCGCCTGTGTGGCAAAGCGAGTGTTCCAAGCCGAGTATGAGAGGAAAGCTCGTTGTGCTGGGGCTTGTTATGAATGTGGCTGGCTTTTGCCTGTCGAATTGGGTCACTTATGGCTGCTCATTTGTTGATGGCAGCTTCGCCTGGCGCTTTCCGCTTGCTTTACAATTTGTCTTCGGTATCATCATCTTGGCTACTGCTCCCTGGGTTCCGGAATCGCCGAGGCAAGTCACCTACATTCTGGATTTTCCTATGCCCTGTTCAAATAGCTGACAATCGCAGATGGCTCATTACGAAGGACCGTACCGACGATGCCATCAAAATCCTTGCCGATTTAGAGGGCAAGGGCGCAACAGTCGACGATCCCGCTGTAATTGCCGAGATGAACGATATCATCAAACTGTTCAAGGCAGAGAAAGAACTCAATATCAGCTGGTGGGACCTTCTCCGTGGACACGGCCAAACTGGCACTCTACGACGATTTATCCTTGGGCTTGGCACTCAGATCATTGTGCAGCTCTCTGGTGTTAACGCAACCTCATACTATCTACCTATCGTGCTCCAGAAATCGCTTGGCATGAAGGAAACAATGGCTCGCCTTATCACTGCTGTGAACGGGATCCCTTACACCTTCTTTTCGTTCTTGGGTATGATGCTGATTGACAAGTGGGGACGCCGAGGTGCTATGCTGTTCGGTGAGTACGATAGTTTCCCCTAGAAATGATTAGACTTGCCAGCATACTAACACATACTAGGAACGATTGGATGTGCTTGCGTCTACCTCATCCTCTGCCTACTCGTCCGTGAGATCGAAGTGAACCCTGTGCACAACAACGATGCCTTTGGTTCTGCTGCAGTGACCATGGTTTTCCTATACTACGCTTTCTTCGGTACGGGCTGGCAAGGTACAGCCTGGCTTTACAACACCGAGATCAACTCATTGCACATGCGCATGAAGGGCGCATCTGCTTCTGTGGCCGCCCAGTGGGCCGTTATCTATATGGTTGTGCAGATTACTCCCATTGGCATCCAGAATCTGCGTTGGAGGTTTTACCTCATCTGGGTATTCTTCCTGTGGTTCTCTATCCCGATTCTCTACTTGTTCTATCCAGAGACGGCGAACCGCAAACTTGAGGATATTGATCAGCTATTCCAAGAAGGCGTGCCGATTTTGGCATTCAAGGATAGAGATGCAGTTAGTGTGAGGAGACCGCAGAAGTATGTGTTGCGTGAGCAGGAAGAGTTTGCGCTTGCGGCTCAAGACCAGCATATTAAGCTTGAAGACAAGAAGACGTATTTTCATCAGGAGCAGGTCTATACTAGATGAAAAGGTAAATAGTTGATAGATTAAAAATGTCCATCTCTACAGGGATCGGCTACTACATCTTACCACGCCGAGGAACGCCCATCTCTTGCTTCCCGGGATCATTTGTAATTTATCGCAAGCTGGAGAATTGAAGTGCTAAGCCAGCAAGTAGCTGAGTGAACTATATACAATGGTGGCTAAAAGGCACGTGACTAAGCTTCCGACCAAAGCTGAGGCGATGCTTTAAACCATAAAAGGACTAGTGGACTTGGCGGGCTCTGCAATTGGTTGGTGACGATAGCCGAGGTGCACCCGAACAGAAACGTAGCTCGATCCCAATCCATCACAGGCTATAGGCTGACCTCATCTTCATCACATCGCCTGACTTGATTCATTCATATACAGATTTACTACAAAACAAACTGACCGTATTCAAACATTCGCTAGCTTGTCGTTCTCCAGGTTGCCCTTCTCCGACTTACTATTCAAATCATCATAGTCAATCGTGTCCCACTGTTTTGGTTGATTCATGATGCCCTCATCCAACAACGCTCTCATCGCGCCCTGGAAATCGTCCAACCCCAAATGCAACGCCAGCTCCGTGTAGTCCTTTGTCCACAGCCCTGGCGAGCCCCGAGGGTACTGCGATCTGAAACCCACGAAGCGCTGGGCGCGCTTCGACAGCTTCTTCACCGTGTCTAGGCTGATGATCAGTGGGTGTGCCTCGGACGGCGTCAGGAAACTCGGGATCACGGTCAGCTGGGTGCACTTTCTCTCGGTGTGCGTCCTGTTTTCGCCCATGGCATGCACCACCTTGCCGCTGAGTAACAGACAATCTCCCATGTCCATCTCTGCGGGGATCGTCTGGTCCATCTTACCACGCTGATCAAATGCCCACCTATTGCTGCCGGGGATAATGCGCGT
Source organism: Paracamarosporium sp. OC-R06-R3 (assembly GCA_019828545.1). Classification (NCBI taxonomy): domain Eukaryota; kingdom Fungi; phylum Ascomycota; class Dothideomycetes; order Pleosporales; family Didymosphaeriaceae; genus Paracamarosporium; species Paracamarosporium sp. OC-R06-R3. The sequence goes on along the minus strand of JACVRA010000305.1, from coordinate 37,610 downwards.
GGCGCCGTTGTCCTCGCGAATGTCACAAAACGCGAACAGGAAGCTGATTTTGGCCTCGGTACCGTCGGGCCCCAGCTGCGCGTACGGCGGGTACGATGTCAAGTCGCGGTGAAGGACCTGACCCGGCTGGGGACCCATCGCGTTGAGCGTCGAGGCTGTGGAGAGCCAGTAATCGCCGTTGTGACCGCCCTCGCAGAAACAGCGCTTGCAGATGGCATGGATGAAGTCGTTTTCGACGATGCGGGCGCGGAAGGTGGGCGAGTGGTTGATGAGATCGCCGGCGCGGCGGGTCTTGGGGCCGTGGAACGTTTGGAGGTCTTTGTGGGGAACGAGGGAGCCGCGCTGGACCGCGTCGAGGACGGGCTCGAGTTCGGCGTTGATCCTCGCGGCGTCGTCCTTGGTGAGCATATTCTTGAGGATAACCCCGCCTGAGTTATGCCAGTGGGCGAAGATGTCATCGAGGGGCGTGTCGACTGTCACTTGAGGCAGTGTGAACCCATTGGGCTGGGCGGTTTGGGGGACAACGGTAGGAACTCGCCACATGGTGCTGATTGTACTGTATAGCGGGATATGTCACGGAAAACAGACGTTTATTGAGGGTTTCGGAAAACAAAACAGGAACACTGCCTGCAGCGCCCTGAGGACAAGCATGTAGAATGAGGCCCAGAGTAATCGCCCAGACGGGCCCCGGTCCGGCCCGCTTAGTGTTTTATCCTCGGTCTCGGGAATCCGGCCGCGATGGGGGCGTATAAAGGATCGGTGGCGCCTGGACCGAATCGGCCGAAAAATCCGATTTCACACATGGACAGGCACATCGTGAAGGATGACCGCATGCTCGCTGCGGCGACAGCTGCTCTCAAAGACCAAGAACATTCTGCTCATCTGCACATCAAACGTAGCGACCTGGTGCCGATTTTTTGGTCTGTCGTTTCTCCATTCTGGAACAACATTTTCAGTTAAAACCTACCAATACGTTGAACATGGTTACCAGCACTTATAGCTCTTCTGCCAACGACCATCTAGTCAACGACCAAACCAACGGCTGCCTAACTAATGGTTATGTTACTAATGGACATCCAACCAATGGGCACATAATCAACCGTGTGCACGCAAATGGCGTCTCTGAAAATGGAGAGTATGTTGACGTCAAACTCACCTCGACCAAGGCTGAAATGCCCATCGCCATCTGTGGCATGGCGTGTCGCCTTCCCGGAGGCTTAGCCAGCCCGGAAGAGCTTTGGGACTTCCTGCTCTCCAAGAAGGATGGTCGATGCCGTGTTCCAGAATCGCGCTACAGCATCGACAGCTACTACTCAGACACGAAAAAGCCGGGCACGGTTTCGACCCAGTATGGTTATTTCTTGGACGAAAGTGTCGAGCTCGGAGCGCTGGACATGTCTTTTTTCTCTATGACACGAACCGAAGTCGAGCGGGCAGACCCCCAGCAACGCCTCATGCTGGAGGTAGCCCAGGAGGCCTTCGAAGATGCGGGTGTGACAGATTGGCGAGGCAGGACGATTGGCACCTATATTGGCAACTTCGGCGAGGACTGGCTGGAGATGATGGGCAAGGAGACTCAGCCGTACGGAATCCATCGCATCTCTGGTGCAGGTGACTTCGTTGTTGCTAACCGTCTCTCCTATGAGTTTGATCTACAAGGACCGAGCATGACCATTCGGACGGCATGTTCATCTGCCTTAGTAGCTCTGAACGAAGCCTGCGCAGCAATAAGCAGGGGTGATTGTGAATCCGCTCTTGTGGGTGGTGTCAACCTGATTCTCGCCCCGGCGATGTCCCAAGCTATGCAGGAGCAGGGGGTCCTATCTGTTGATGGATCGTGTAAAACCTTCTCGGCCGATGCCAATGGGTATGCTCGCGGAGAAGCTGTTACGGCGATTTTCATCAAGCCTTTGGCCGATGCCCTGCGCGACGGCAACCCCATTCAGGCCGTTGTGAGAGCCACGTCCCACAACGTGGATGGAAAGACCCCAACACTGTCACAGCCTAGCACAGACATGCAAGAGGCTTTGATGAGGAGGGCATACGCGTTCGCGGGTATCGATGACTTTTCCGCGACTGCTATGGTCGAGTGCCATGGCACCGGCACCGCAACTGGCGACCCCATTGAGGCCAAGGCTGTGGCACGGGTATTTGGAGAGAAAGGTGTCTATATTGGCTCTGTTAAGCCTAATCTAGGACACACCGAAGCTGCATCTGGTATGGTATCACTGTTGAAGATGGTGAAGGCACTCCAACATCGCACCATCCCGCCCAACATCAAGTTCACCGCCCCAAATCCTAACATTCCCTTCGAAGAAGCGAAGCTTGTCGTGCCCACGGAGGCGATGCCCTGGCCGAGAGATCGACTCGAGCGCGTAAGCGTCAACTCCTTTGGTATCGGTGGTACAAATGCCCATGTCATTCTGGAATCTGCGGCTAGCCATAATGTCTCCACCGCGGCCCACAAGACTCCAGATTTGCCCCAGCTCTTGCTGTTTACGGCCAATTCCGCCAACTCTTTTACTAGGCTGGTTGATAACTATAAGCCCTGGATCGAACAGAACCCCGACAAGATCTCTGATCTGGCCTACACCCTAGCTAGGAAAAGGAGGCAGTTGCCGTACCGTGCCTTCGGCATCGCTAAAAGCGGCGTGCTCGAGAGCGTTTCCCAACGTATACAGGCTGATACGTCAAAGGCGAAGGACGTCGTCATGGTATTCACCGGCCAGGGTGCGCAATGGCCTCAGATGGGACGGGATCTGTTGCAATCCAACGATGTATTCGGGGCTACTATTCGCTCTCTCGACCAATATCTACTGTCCATCGACGGTGAGAAGCCTTGCTACTCGATCGAGGAAGAGCTTAAGAAGGCGGGCAAGAAGAGCCGCGTTTCTACAGCTGAATTCTCTCAGCCCCTTTGCACTGCTGTTCAGATAGCGCTAGTCGATGCATTGAAGGCTGCAGGGGTAACTCCGCAAGCTGTAGTCGGCCATTCTTCGGGGGAGATTGCTGCGGCGTATGCGGCTGGCGCTCTCACAGCCGGAGAAGCCATCACGGCAGCCCACCACCGTGGAGCTGTGACGGTTAAACAGGAGAAGCCTGGAGCCATGGCTGCCGTCGGGATGGGTTGGAACGAGACCGAAAAGTACCTTGTCCCTAACGTCACCATCGCTTGCGATAACTCGCCCAGCAGCGTCACTATCTCAGGCGACGTCAACTCTGTGAAGTCGGTCGTCGCTGCCATCAAAGAGGACCAGCCACATGTGCTTTCCAAATTGCTCCAGGTCGATAAGGCCTATCATTCGCACCACATGAAGGAGATTAGCCATCATTACCGAGAGCTGATCGGAGAGCAGGTGGTCGGGCGGTCGCCATCGGCGCTCTTCTTCTCCAGTGTCACTGCCAAGCTTGTGGGTCCAGATCACACGTTCGGGCCGCAGTATTGGCAGGATAATTTAGAGTCGCCAGTCCGGTTCCGGGAGGCCATTTTGGCTATCTTGAGGCACGATGTCGGGAAGAATGCGATATTCCTTGAGATTGGTCCCCATGGAGCGCTCGCAGGGCCGCTGAGGCAGACCTTTGCCAGGCTCAACTCTCCCGCCCCTTACGTCTCGGCCATGGCGCGCAACCAAGACTGCACCGTGTCCTTATTAGCAGCCATTGGTGGCCTTCATTCTCACAATGTCTCAGTTGATCTCAAGGCTCTCTTCCCTACGGGCTCTTGTCTTTTGGGTCTGCCTCGGTACCCCTTCAATCACGAGGATACCTACTGGTACGAGTCTCGCCTGAGCAAAGAATGGCGCAACCGCAAGTTTCCGCACCATGATCTCCTTGGCCTCAGGGTAGTTGAAAGTAGCGATAGCGATCCAGTGTGGCGCAACCTAGTTCACATCGCTAACGCGCCTTGGCTTCGTGACCACAAGGTGGGCGAAAACATTGTCTTCCCATTTTGCGGTTACATTTCATTGGCAGGCGAGGCTGTTAGACAGTTAGCCAATGCAGACGAGGGGTTTGCCATTCGCAACATCCTTGTTAGCACGGCTCTCATCCTCAGTGAAGGAAAGCCAACTGAGATCATGGCGACATTCTCGCCGCATCGCTTAACCAACACCTTGGATAGTCAGTGGTGGGACTTCACAGTCTCCGCCTACAACGGGCGCAACTGGACAAGGCACTGCACGGGACAAGTCTCCGCCTTGTCAGCTCCACCCGAGGAGAATCGCGATCCTGACGTTCTTCCTCGGAAGCTCAATGTAAGAAAGTGGTTTGAGAAGATGTCTAAGGGCGGTCTGAATCTGGGAGCTGCTTTTCAAACACTCGATACGATGTCAACTTCAACCTCAGGCCAGTGTGCCATGGGTCACGTTACCAATGGAAGACAGGGAGATGAAGACAACTACTTCATTCATCCCACCGTCCTTGATTCGACCCTGCAGATCCTGGGTGCTGCCGCCGTCAACGGCTATGCGCGGAAGACCAAAACCTGGCTTCCGATTGGTATCGATCACATCAAAGTGTATAGGTGCGCCTCGGACATGATCACCAGTGTATCTGCCGCATTGTCGAGTAATTCTTCGGTTGTCGGTGACGGCTCTTGCACATCTCAGGGCAGAAAGGTCGTTGAGGCAACTGGCATTCGCATGTCACCCGCAGATGGTGCGGGTTCGATCGATATCACAGACGGCCATGCAGCATCGAGATGCGAGTGGAGGCCCGACATTGATTTCATGAATGTTGGCGAGCTCTTCCATATGCCGTCGAGCCGGACCCACGACTCAGGTGCACTGGGAGCGCTGGGTGAATTCTGCTTGCGCTTGTCCCAGTCACACCTTGCAGAATTCCCGTGCAACACGAGTCTACCACATCTCAAGAAATATGTAGCGTGGATAATGTCCCAGGTAACGGCTGGCTCTCACACCATGCCACTATTCTCATCGGGCTTTGAGAGACAGGCGCTCGTCTATGGCATCAACGGCCTGCTGAACCAGCTAGCAGCCACCCCGGCCGCGCCAGTCGCCGTTGCCATCCATCAGGTCTGTACAAACTTGGATTCGCTGCTCTCTGGAAGCCGCCTCCAGGACATTCTGCCTGAAGGAACTTTGGAACGCGTGTACGAATATCTCGGATATCTGGAGCGGAGGGAGTTCATCGCGCAGCTAATGCACTCCAAGCCGAACCTTCGCATTCTCGAGATCGGAACCAACAAGGGTGTCTCGCTGCACCGTGGAATCCTCCAGCAGCTCAAGCGGAAAGACGGAGAGATTCTTTGCTCTAAGTACACGTTGACCACGCCGGGCTACCTCGCGATGGAGGCCCAAGAAAAGCTGTTTGTCAACATGGATTACGCGACTCTGAACATCAACGAGGACCCGCTCGACCAGGGATTCGACGAAACCAGGTACGATCTTATCATCGCCGTCAATGTTCTCCACGAGACCAAAAATGCACAGGAAAGCCTCGTCAACATGAGGAAGCTCCTGCGGCCCGACGGCCGGCTGTTCTTGCAAGAGCTTTGTCCGTCGTCGAGGTGGGTGGATTATCTGCTGGGTGCGCTCCCAACTTGGTGGTTGAATGTCGCGGATGGGCCAGCCCAGCCACCCTACTTCGGCAGGGAAGAGTTGGAATCCAAGTTGGCTGCTGCAGGGTTTGGTTCTCCAGAAGCCGTGGTTTTCGACGCCGACGCCCCACAACAACTTACCACCACCATCGTCACCAGGCCAGCCTCCGAGGTACCAATCAAGAGGATTATTATTCTTGTCGAGAAGGAGGGACCCACAACTCGACTTATCCTGAGCCACCTCAAGCAAGCTGGTTATGAGGTTATCAAGTGCAGGTTGACCGACGATCCGCCACCTGGACATGACGTTCTCTCGCTCCTGGACCTCGAGGACGCCTTCTTTCACAACTTAGAGGAAGCGAGCTTCACAGCCTTCAAGACCTTCCTTCTCAGTCTCCAAGAGAAGGGTTCCGGCATGCTCTGGGCTACCCATCTGGTAGACATCGGATGCCGCGATCCCAGATACGCGCAAGTCCTTGGCTTTGCGAGAACCATCCGCACAGAGCAGTTGGCCGAGTTGGGTACTTGCCAGGTCGACGATTTTGACCGTCCCGAGTCCATTAATCGTCTCCTTCAGGTTCTCGCCAAATTCCAGGCTCGCCAAGGCGACGAGGAACTCAACCCGGATTTTGAGTGGGCCATTTTCAACGACTGCGTGCAAGTCCCCCGCTTCCATCCATTTGTGCTGAGCGATGAGATCCTCGTCTCGGAGGAGTCGGATGAGATGGCCACGCTGAACGTTCGCACACCTGGACGTATCAACAGCCTGTACTACGCGCGACATAAACTAAAAGAACTCGATGCCGACGAGGTGGAGATCCAAGTTTATTCGGCTGGGTTGAACTTTAGAGTACGTTCATGTCATAACTTTGGAAATCTGATAGTAGATTTGCTAATACATTAATTGCAGGACATTCTTGTCGCGTTGGGCATTGTCGAACTTCCTGTGCGTCTGTTCGGAATCGAAGCTGCTGGAATCGTTACCCGTGTCGGTACAGACGTCGGGCCGGACGACCTTCAAGTTGGGGATCGGGTCGTTTGCTTCTGCAGGAGGGATGCCTTTTCAACGTACACGACCACTCTGGCGGCTGTCTGCGTACGGATTCCTGACAGCCTCAGCTTCGACCAGGCTGGAACAATTTTGATCCCTTACTTCACTGCGATTCATTCCATGGTCAACGTGGGACGTGTCACGAAGGGTCAGGTGAGTGATAAGCAAATGTACAACATAACGTAAAATAACCTTGGCTGACCAACGGGCAGACTGTTCTGATTCACAGCGCATGCGGTGGCGTGGGCCTGGCCGCTATTCAAGTTGCTCAGATGCTGGAGGCAGAGTTGTACGTCACCGTTGGAAGTGAGGAAAAGGTGAAGTACCTGATGGATAACTACAATATCCCGAGAAACCGCATCTTTTACTCTCGTGATAAGTCTTTTGTGGATGGTGTCATGCGCGAGACGGGTGAGCGTGGCATGGACTTCATCCTTAACTCGCTCTCCGGGGAGCTTCTGCACGCCACGTGGAGCTGTGTCGCTGAGTTCGGAACGTTGCTTGAGATCGGCAAGCGGGACTTAATCGGTGGTGGAAAGCTCGACATGAAGCCCTTCCTGGCCAACCGAAATTATTGCTGCGTTGACATCGACGGGCTTTGGAAAAAAATCCACATCGCTAGAGCCCTGATCTTTTCCATCCTGGACTTCTACGACAAGGGTCACATTTCTCCGCTCCCCATGAAGATATTCCCTGCCTCTCAAACACAGGATGCATTCCGATTCATGGAGAAAGGACAGCATATCGGCCGTGTCGGTGTAGCTCTGAAGCAGGATAGAGGAGACGTCGAACCTCTCGAGACTGTCAAGAGACCCCTGGTGGTTTCCTTCAACGGGTCCGCATCGTATCTCATGGTTGGTGGTCTCGGTGGGATCGGGCGTGCCGTGTCCACCTGGATGGCGGATCACGGAGCCCGGGAAATCATTTACATGTCTCGCAGCGCCGGTCTCACTGACAAGGATGACTCCTTTGTGCGTGAACTGCAGAGCATGGGCTGTACCGCCAAGCTTGTCGCCGGAGACACCACCAAGATTAAAGATGTAGAAAAGGCCGTTGCGGCGGCAACGTTCCCGCTAAAAGGAATCGTCCAGATGTCCATGGTGGTCGCGAACGAGAACTTTTCCAAGATGAGCCACGACGAATGGAAGGCATCCACGATACCTAAAGTTCAAGGTACGTGGAACCTCCACAATGTTTCCGTGGACGCAGGGGTCGATCTCGACTTCTTCCTTATGTTTAGCTCGGTGTCTGGAATTGTAGGACAAGCCGGACAAGCCAATTATGCAAGTGGAAACAGCTTCCTGGACGCATTTGCCCAGTACCGCAATGGTCTCGGCCTTCCTGCCTCAGTGGTTGACATGGGTGCTGTCGAGGATGTCGGATGGATCTCTGAGCATCAGGGAATGATGACCAAGATGTCGCGATCGGGCTTCAAGCCGGTCCTGGAGCAGGAGGTCATCGATGCGATGGCGATCTCCATGTTGATTCACCACAGACCAGAGAAGGCGCTTGAGAGCGCTCTCACCGTGTCTCCGAAGAAGACCTTTGAATTCGTCCACAAGAACACATTTCTCGTCGGCCTTGCGCTACTCATCCCCTTGCATGATCCCAGCAACTACGTTATCTGGAAAAAGGACCGCCGCATGGCGTCATACCATAACAACTCTACGGTTGCATCCACAGCAGCCTCTACGGATGTGCTCAAGTCGTATCTGAGCAGCGCTCAAGCGGACCCTTCCATTCTCAAAACGGCCGAGGCAGCCAACCTTTTTGCCATGGAAATCGGCAAGAAGCTCCTCGATCTGTTGCTCAAGCCACAAGAGGGCCTCAAGACAAGCATGCCCCTGGTCGATCTCGGACTCGACTCGCTGGTGGCTCTCGAGCTGCGCGCTTGGATCAAGCAGGTCTTCTCGTTTGACATGCCGATGTTAGAAATGACGAGCATGGGATCCCTCGACATTCTCGGTAAACACACGGCGAATGAGGTTTACAGAATCACGACGGAAAACAACAAGAACTGAATTTGTTTGAGCTTGCGGGTTTGTGCGCTTGGGGGCTATGTTTTATTTCCGATTGCTTGGCGCTCGTGGCTTGGTTTCGGAATAGCTGCTTTGCAACCTCTTCTCGAAAGAGCTTTCTACATCTTCCCATCAAGCCTGTTCCAAGAATTTGACATCTTCCGGTGACTTGATTGCATGTTCACTACGACTACTGCTGTTGGTTGCCATGTCGTGGTGGACTCGTGTTGACGCTCTGAAGCGATAGCCAGCAGGACAAGTGAAGCCCCCACGCAGTTCAGAAAGCCCGTAGCTAGGCATAAGAAGGATTCGGGATCGGAACCCGCGAGCGCGAAGGTGACGAGCGGTGGCGTTCGTATACTATACCGGTCGCAAAACATCAACATCCTTCGCCAAGAGAACTATAGTTCCTGTACAACGTACACTAGTCGTTTGGAAAGGTAGATGCGGGGTCGGAGCTGATAAGGATTGGAACTTGGGTGAAACCACGCCCCCAAGCAAAGCAGGCTGCCGAACCCCACCAATCGACTAAGCGAGCGCCCCACCAGTCAGTCAGACTAACTATCCCTTAACGCCATCATCTGTCTCGATGCCAATGACTGTTCTGCGGTTATATGAAGCTTATGCAGGTGTGGTACTCATTGCATTTCACCGAGCATTTCCCCAGCTCTGTGGCGACCTGTTGTAGCCTTTTGGACTTGATGACTGCATTGGCGATGGGGGTGGTCAATGCGGGGCGTATGGGTTGCCCTAATCTCTTGTGATACCTCATGGAATGTCACTGTCTAGTAATAAGATTCCGGTACGGGGCGACAGTACATATATTGTGTTGCGTTGACTGTTGCTTTAAGGTTTCAAGGATTAGTTACACTAGCACTCCACGCTTAGCCTTAAAGATGCCGAACGAATCAACCGGGAATGCTTTCCAAGGTGGCTGTTCGATTACCCCGACATTCAAGACGTTGACTTACCTCGGTGTTAGTTTGCAACCAATGTCGAGCAAAGAAGATCAAATGTGATAGGGAAAAGCCTTCGTGTGGGAACTGTGTCCGTTCAGGGCAATGCTGTGAATGGTCCGGCCAGGGTAAAAAGGGCAACCAGATCACACTTCTGCAAGTCTCTCCTTTTGCCTCCGCATTTTCTTTTACTGACGCTGTGTAGTAGCCAAACCATCTTAGGAATGGGCAGTCGACTCCAAGAAGTAGAGGTAAGCTAGCACTCCTCTCGAAACTTGACCATGTTGAGCTTTCTTCAGCGTTCTTACACTATACCGTTCAGGCTGCCGTGCTCGACATTCACAAATCCCTCAAGCGCTCCCGAAAAGCACCAATGAACTTGTCACCGGCCTTCCACTCAAGACAGGACTCCGACGGAGGATCTCTCCCGCTGCAGGATTGTGAACCTCTCACGCCTGACAACAGCAGTACCTCGATGCCACTGTTTACGAGGCCCATGGGTCGTCTGATCGAGGACAGGGACAATGTTACCGGAACCGTTTACTTTGGTCCAACATCGCTCGAGACTCTGATGCTCGATTTTGGCGATTCCATTTTGAGTCGTATCGGCTCAGGTACCCAGGGATCCAGGGACATCGGTCTATCCATTCACGACAGAATCAACGCATTCGTCGACTCTAGCCATTACAGATACCTCAGTGGAGCAGGTTCAGCACCCACTGAGCCACCGCTAGCCATTCTGGAAGGTATGATAGAGCCATACTTTTCCAACATCAACCCTCATTTTCCGATCTGGAGCAGGGATGGGTTCCAGAAAATTGCCACTTCCCTCCAGCAACGTTCCATATCCCCGGAAATCGAATGGGCCTCCATCGTGTGCTGCAACAACCTCATTCTCATCAACTTGACCGCAGACTCAGTACACTCCGTGCAACGGAAAATGGCGCAATCAGGATCGAGCGAGAATGTTCCATCCATGGGATCCGATCTTATTGCGGGGTTCCTTGCTAATTCCAAGCGCGCGATAGAGAATCTTGGCCTGCTCTCTCCTTGCCTCATCAATCTGCAGGCTCTTTTGTCTTCGGTATGTCCATCAGTAGCCTTGCGGCATTCCCACATGAACAACTACATGAGCTAACGACATTACAAATAAAAGTGTGTCATTGCACAAGAGCATCTTCCGCTACAACTCCTGGATTTCATATTTGCCCAAGCCCTACGTTGCGCCGAGGCCATCGGCATTTTCCAGTGGCACCGTCTTCAGGGCCAACTGACCGAAGAAAAATTCAAAAATTACAAGAATATTGCGCACTGTCTATACATATTAGACAAACAGATCTGCTGGACCGCAGGTTTATCGCCAAGAGTACTTAAATCCGAAGTCCAGCTCGACTTGACTCTTTCGGACGAATCGTTCAAGACCCTGGCCATCAAGGCAGAGCTAGCGGCCATAGAAGAAACCATATTCCTTCAGGTATACGCAGGCCATATCAAGACTCGAACAGAAGACCAGATACGGGATGTTGTTGAGCCCATCAGTCGACGCCTGGACAACTGGCTAATCAAGTCGGGCGTGGACGTGGAAGCGACAAATAGGCAACCGGAAAGCTGCCCTAGGCACGCTGCATTAGTATTTAGCAGCTCATGTGCGAAGCTCCTGCTCATAAGGCCCTTTAGGGAGCATCCGGACGCGTTATTTCAGCAGCATGGCCGCATGGCCGCGACGTGCATAAGACTTTTAGTGTCCCTATGGGCATCGACACTGGATGCTGGGCAGCATGTTTCTGTACCACTGTACGTGTCTCGGCACAGTAAACACAAATCGCGGTCTCTACTGAATCTTCCTCTAGCTTAATTGCATCCTGGCCGCCACTTTACCTGCTGGAGATTTGCTCCGGTATCCTCAGCGGTAGCGGCAGCGACTCGGATAAGGACTCGTTGTACAGCTTTTCTAACCTTCTCAGAGCCCTCGTTGGTTCAAGGCAGGGTCTTTTTTACGCCAAACGGCTCAAGGAAGCTTCTTCGATCCTTGTGGATGCCGTGGCAGCCCCGAGCTCAGCAGCCAAGCGGCGCATGACTAATTCGTCAATAGACTCCTTGTCGCATCCTTCAACCAGCTACCATGCCTTCCGGGAACAAAGCGCACCCATGCATGTGGAAAGGTCCAATGGCGATCGAAATCATGTATATACGGGGAGTGTGGGACCAAATCAACAGCATTCGGTAGCCAGCGAGTTCACATTTCCGGATTGGGATGATTCCACTAATCTCAAGACAATCACTAACCCTAGAGATGGTGATTTTGAATTAGACTCTACCTTCAAGTATACGGTTGAGGAAGACGAGTATAACGAGGAGCTTTTTAGCTATTTAGCGTCCTTGAGTTAATTTGACATCAAGGAAAGGTTTATTGCCAAGCCTGCGCAGGTGTGCGCGAGCGCGATGGAGGTGTGCAGAGGTGTACACAGGTACGCATTTGTACTATACATCCAGGGCTATCACGTGTCGCACTTGAAGGCACGCACAAACGTCCACGGAGCGAAAAGATATATCAGTAAACGCTGGGGACTATACTATGTTCTCAATACTCACGCAAGGCGAGGGCCTCAGTTAGGCCAGCGCCACCCAGCGTTGAGATATTCAGGGAGATCAGCTGTTGTTGATTGAAATACAGGTTATAATGCAGTTGTGTTCAGTAACAGATCGCTATAGTAGGTGATATTGGTCATAACGACTTGCAGTGTTATGGTCTCCCCCATTTTATGAGTCTCGGAGCTGTGTTTCTTCCTATACGTGCAATACGGCTTGCGTCTATTCGGAGTATCATCTTATACATGTATGAACGGCGGAGAGATTGTGAGTAAGTTTTGTATGCTTTAGGAAGAAGAGAATCCGTGGGGCGTGAATAATAAGAGCATATTTTAGTGAAGCCAGCGTAACACAGACAGCTAGCACAAACCAGTGAGAATGGAGTTAGCCATGAATCTCTGGGCTATTCGGGAAGCGTTAATGCTCTCTGCCATAATATCGCGATCAGTACCACCAACATAGCAGTAATTCTGCAGGGTGTAGTTTAGATACCTGCGTTCGACTAGGTAGGAGGGACACATCATCAGCCCATTCAAATTGGTTGTTTCAATAAGGCGAGAAGGAGAAAAAATTCCTAACTATCATACATTAGATGTACATGATCGAAATTAAAACTGATGGTCATCAGTAATCATATGATATTCAACATGTTAGATAGGAAATTACAAGCTACCCTAGGGTACTTACTCAGGTATGACCGACTTGCTAGTAAGGTACTTTAGAAACTTGGTAGAAGAAAATGATAACAGTTTTTCTAACAGAACTTATAGTAAATGAGATGGTGAATAGGTTCTCCAAGATATAGGGTTAAGTATAAGCTAAGGCGTCGCTGTCTATAAGGCCACGCCTAGAGTTGAATGTTGTTGTAAGCCTCAAGGACTCCGTGCTAGCAGTTGGAGAGCGCTTCACCACAGCTGGGCACAGTATATGCTATTCATTTACAAGTCGTCACAACAAATCAAACCAGCAATGTAAAAAACACTAATGAAGAACGTTGTTCGGTCGCACCTAGTAAATAACCTTACACTACCACTACACAGCTCCTGTCTTTCTTGGATCAACTTCTCTCTGTGCTGGCCCTATAGCAATATATGATGGGCTCCGAACGTTCGACCCTTTAGGGTTCGCTGGTCCGATCGCGCTCGAATTATACTCTACCGTTGTATGCAGATCACCGTTCTGTGCAAAGATTGCATCCGTATAATAAAGCCTGCTGCCTGCAGGGTAGAAAAGCTTGTGGGAGTTGTTGAGGCCTTCAGCAAGCCTTTTTTCAAAGCAGCATTGCAGTTTTCTAAGAGCTTCCGGGGCATTATCGTCCCAAAATTGGCAGCCTATGTACTGCAGATCGCTTTGAGCTACCGGTTTGGTATAATTGGTCACCAGAGTATTCTCCACCAGTTGCTGTGCGATGACAGTTAGATACTGGGTCAATGATTGGCATTGGTTGGCAAGGCTTACCACTTGTAGCCCTCCATTCTCGACAGAACCGAGGGTCAAATCGAATTTCCAGTCAATATTTCGGTCGTGTCTAATTGTAGTAAGAGCGGGTCCTGTCTATCTCATTCACATCATACGCACCTGTCTGCCTTGTGGATTGCATGGCCGATTGACCCACGCCATACCTCACAGTACTCTCTGATCCGAGTGTATCCTTGCACTGAGATCTTCCCGGTTCCTGGCTTAAACCCAACAATACTGTAGTTACGTGTGGATATCGAGCCCTTGATTCCGATAGCTGCACCGGCTTGGTCCTGCATCTCGCCCAAGTCATAGTCAGCCTTCCACTCCCAATATGGATACCCTGGTCCAACTTTGACCTCCTTTGCAATCCAGTCTTCGGCTGGCAGCTCATTTCCGTTGGCAATGATCTGCCTTGTTGCTCCCCAAGAATATTTATTTGGGCTCCAACATCCCACATGTTGATCAGAAACTTTGCAGAACACAGCCTGATGGCAGATGCTTAACTCTGGAATCAACCAGCGCGTCCAGAAGTTGTCCTTGGACATGACAAAGGTGCCGAGAGGGGGCTGGGGCCAAGTATGGTCGCCATTGGTGAAGTTTGCTGTCCATGGGAGATAATTACCAGGTGTTGGTGGCGGACGATTGTCTGTCATCTCGTTATAACATAGATAGTTCAGGATACTGTCTTCGCTTCCTAGGCTAGCCGCCGTGCCATTGGAATCGCACCAAGGGTATGTTTGCAATGCCAGGAACGTCGGCGTGAAGGTTGGGGCTGGCGACGTATCATCATGCATGAGATAGCCGAGCAAAGGAGTTTCCAGGTCCAGGAAACTTTGCGTGTGAAGCGCGTCATTGAGATTGAATTCATGGGCGAGCTGTTCCAATTCGGCAGGCGGCAGGGTGGTTTTGGACAGTCCAGTGTCAAAATTCCTTCCTCTTGCACCTAAGCATAGTGAGACTAATTGACGTAGCAACTGGAAATGATAGTTAGAACCCACCGGCAAACTTCCATACTACCCGCGAGACTGAAAAGCCAGCAGGAATATCGAGCAATGTCTTCATATTTTCCAATTCTCCAGATGGTACTTTCTCAACACCTTACGTGCCTAGTTAGCAATAGAGTAAAGTGTTTCATGACAATGACGGGGGCATATGATGAGTTTGTTGCCTGAACAACACTTATACTCACCAAGCTCGACTGGAAAAGCGAGATACCATTTCGAGATCGGAACCTCTGTAAAGGGAACATCAGATCTGGGGATCTGGCGGTACTATGTAGCATATCAGCTACAAAGCCGCACACGTGAGAGCACCTCATGGCTCACACACTTTGTAGGTACCTCGCTCAATGCGCATGCGGAAGAACACAAGATTGGGTGCTTCAGCGCGATTAGCGATAGCGATTTTAGGTATACCAAGCTCGAAGTTCGAGAACTGGATGTATACGTTTCCGAGAGTGTACGTCGGGGCAGGTGTGATGGACGTTTTCTTAAAGAGTGTACCCAAGTCCGTATTGATCAATTCTCTATTATGTTCAGTGTGAGATATCTTCTGTAGCATGACCCTAAAAGAAAGATTTACCCACTGCGTAATGGCGATCACCTGGTCATACGGCTTGATGCTCAAGTACTGAATCTTATCCTTCGACATGACTAATAAGCGATTCTTGATTTAAGAGCGTGTATGGAAAGCTAGAATGCGTCTGATTTAGACACATGAAAGCTCTTTGATAAATAGTACAACGCACCAGCGCAGCCCTCCCAACATGCCGATTTCAAAGCACCTCTTTTTCTAGAAACTATCCTTATCCTTGCTGAGCAGCAAATTTATCAGGCTTAAATTCATCAGCCAATGGTACTAATACCGAAGACACCAGCGTAGACTTTCAATGACCCCATCTGAATTCTCAGTGGTCTCATTGATACCGGTTGAATATCTATCATCACCGTGGCTCAATTAGACGATGTGCAAGACATCCACATGCTCGATCCGGAAATACCGAGACAGCTCCTGCCGAAGATCACATTATTGTTTATTAAACCTCGATCCTGCGTAAAACGTGCATTGAATATTTGGCTAGGACATAGCGATACGAGAGCACCGTTGCAGCGGGAACAATCGTGGAGATGCCGACTTCCAATTGGGCCTTCCAGCAAGGCTGGTTGAAGTCGATTGGAAGAATGCAGGAGGCCAAAGGTCTTTTCAGCTGCCAAGCTGAGTCTACATTATCAGCTGGCACTCCAGCTGTCCGCTGACCTTCGCTCTTTCTAATTTGGGGATGCCGTGAAGACTATATGCAGGAAATATTGGTGAGCCCAGCTGCACTATGGATAATCATGAATCTTTGTTGGCAATGCGATCGTTAGTCGATGCGTGTGCACCAACCGTACGTATACCATCGGTCATCACCACTCAACCGCCAACACGTTCTGTCGAATGCGCATTGAATCTACCTATCGCAGATTACTTCATATCTTGGAACCTGGAGTCGCACTGTTTGTTGGGAATTAAATCGACTCTATTACTCGCCTGAACAAGCATGAATAGATGAATAGGCACATGAATCAAAGTGCGACAGGCAATGTCGCAGTTGAACTACCTATAATCGAGATCATGTGGTCCAAAAGGAAGAAGATAGTCGCGTTATTAGAGCTCCGGGGATGTTTGCGGGCTGCCTTGGTGCTGCGACATCATTGCTCGGTCAGTCTTAGAGCTCAAGGTCGTCAGGATCACGAAATTAGCCGGTCTGAATGTATTATCATGCGTTCCTAACTTACGTATGTGCTCTCACGTTTGACTCTCCATTTCCTTCCCTATTGCAAGGAATATAACGAAGTCGTCCGTGTGAACATTCTAGTCCTCTTACAAAACAACAACTATTGACCTCTCTGACAATGGCTTCCATTCAACACGACTCGGAACTCATGGTCAACCATGTCGCCGCCGTTCCCGTCGCCGCACACTCATCTCTTGTTACTCTACTCCAGCCTGGGAATCGACGCCCAGCTGTTCTCGGATTCAGCAATGATATCGTGCCGAAATTCAATCTGATTATGGCAAGCCTCAGCCTGAAACTCTTGTGCTAAGGAGATAATTGACCGAATCTTAGGAAAACACCAAAGAAGGAATCCGAAATATCATTGATCTAGGCAAAGCCTTCGGAATGGGCAGTTCCACTGTACAAGCCTTTCACGCGCAACAAGATGCAGACTTGAAAGTTTTCCTCGTATTCGCGACCCGCTTGAACGACAAACAGTCCACTGTCCATGTAGTGAGGCCATTCACGCTAGACAAAATCACCACAGAACAATACCCGGCTCTAGTGATGGACACAGTCGAGACTTTCTATGTGGGACCTCCCGCTCCTGACTCTCCCTTTCCCATGATTCTTGTTGCGCATAAGAAAATCAGTCTGATGAATGGTACGTCCGATCTTGCACGCATATATGTAGACAGCACCACGACTCAGGTGTTGCCACAGTTTCGCCTACCTCAGTCCCCGGAGACAATCTTGGACATATGTGCAGCATCTCATCTCGATTTTGGGTTGGGTGTCTGGGTACTTTGCAGTATCCAAGGCAAGCGGATATTGATGGGTGAATTTGCTCTACCCGACGAGGAAACAGGCCGTATGCAATATCGAACATTCACTCCGACTTGTCCTACAGGAGCAACATCTATCGAAAGCTTTATGCAGAATGATAGCGACACTGGTGTCGTTATAGGAGCCAATGATGGTCTCTATGTCCTTGATGCGAAGACCGGCCTCTCAAACAAAGGCAACGCTACACTTGTCAACAATCACACAATCTTCACAGCTCCTCGTAAGCTCGTCGTAGCCCAGGATGGCGAGAAGATAACGGTTTGGTCGGTTGGACAACAGGGCGATCTCGGTTATACCACCACAACGACCAAGGATATCAGCGCACTCGGAAACACGTATCCATTGATCCCGGCTTTCGGTGCTGCCAACTTTGGTGTGACTATCTCAAGACCCAGTGCTAGCGGAGCGCTTGCCAATATCTCACAGACTCTGATAACGGTCAATGATCAGGGAAACCTTAGTTTGCTAGAACAGACCAGGGATACTGGACTATGGCGAACGGAGCCTTTCCATATTAAAGCACCCGACGCAGTACTTGATATCCCCAGCTATACTATCAGTTTGACAGCGTACGACTCTAACAAAACACCAGTTGTGAATGGCAGTGTATTAGTCAAGACTTCTTCCACTGTCAGCGCTCTCGTCAACGGCAGAATCTACACATTGTCGTCGCTCGGTTCGTGGATACCATTAGACGGAGATGCTGAACTGAGTCTGATTGTTGCGACCACTGGTTTTTCTGCGCCTGCTGTCATCTTGGCCGGGATCAAGGGAGCAGATGGCAAGGATCTTTCCCTACAAAAGGCGGCAGGCTTTGTGGTAGATCCAAGTCGGAAGGCTATGACAGTGTTAAAAGGGATCAACGAAAACACAGATCTGGAGGGCCTGAAGACGAAGACAGGCAAATCACTCTTTGCAAACATTCAAGGAGACAAGCCGTCCTCTAGTGATCTTAAGCTGGCTGCGAAGTGCTTCTCGCAATTCAATAAGGCAATGGGTGACTTCAACGAAGACGGCACAATCAAGAGTGGTGTCACTGTGGCCGATGTGAACCCGAGTTCTATGGCCCTAGCCGATTCCGTCATGGACGCGCTCCATTGGTTGAAGGCAAAATACAACCAAGCCAGCAATTTTTTCTTGGAGAAGGTCGGTCAAGTCTGGAATTTCGTTTGTGATCTCGCAGGTGACATCAAAAGATTTGTGCTGGACTCGGTTCAGAAGGTCTCGGAAGCTATCGACTGGGTATGGGGCAAAATCAAGCTAGGCTGGAGCGCGTTGAACGACCTCGCCGGGCTCCTTTGGCCTTGGGATGATATTAAAGAGTGCAAGCAGACAATAGCTGGCCTACTCAATGAAGCATTCGACTATGGTTCGTCTGGCATAAAGAGCGCAGAGACTGCAGCGGAAACCTTTTTCGACGATCTCAAGAAGAAAGTTGCTGAGCGTGGTACACCTGGAAATCAGATCGGTCTTGGCAGCGATAGTGGTTCTTACGGCGGTAACGCAGCGGTGGATGCAAGCCGAAGCTACAAAGTAAAGTGGATGACGGAACGTTTGAAGAATGGTGGCGCTGCAACTGGAATGAAACTCGTGGGCACCAACACTGTCGGGACCACCCGGGATAAGTCATTCGAAGCTGTCACTAGTCCTATTGGAGCGGCCGTTATGGATACCATTTCTAGCTTTTCGAAGAACCTCTCCACCATCTTCCACAACAAGAACTCGATCAGCAACGAAGAATTGTGGCGAAATCTCGGTCAGGATTTGTTGTTCAAGCTTATTGATTGCTTGAAGACGTTTGTTCTGGAGTTTCTGAAGCTTCTTCGCAAGCTAATTGACATGTGCAAGCAAGTCGGGAACTATGAGTGAGTGATTTATCAGCGCCCTTGCTCCCTTAGAGCGCTTCGAACTAACACTGCCGTCTGCAGGCTCAATGTTCCAGTTATTTCAGGAGTTTGGAGGCTGGTATCAGGTAACCCCTTGACACTGATCGACGCTGTCGCCTTGATTGTAGGTATGCCAACCTGCCTCACGATTATGATCATCACAGGTCGCAAGCCGCCAAAGCTCCCTCTCGGTAGCACCTTCTTGGAAACCCTTTTCAACGGCGAACAATCGGACCAGGTCAAGACAGACTTTGCCCTCTATGGCTCCGCAATCACTGTTGTCATTAGTAGCCTCCTTAACGTGAAGGATCTTATTACGATCACCCTTAAGCTTGACATTGCCGACGTCCCTGCCAAGGTAGACTACCTCTCATCCGGCGCTTTGGTAACAATCCTAAAATCTTTTGTCACAATTGTCGGTGTTGTGGCGGCGATGCCAGCAAGCAACCTGCTTCCTGCCGCTAATATTCGTCGTTGGACTGGCTATCTCACCATTGCCGGCACAGGCTCTCAGCTTCTCTTCGCACTCACCAGTCTTGGAGGCAAGCAAAATGCCAAGATAATGCGGGCCATTGACTGCTGCATCGCAGCCACAAATTTCGGTCTCTATAGCGCTGTGTACGCTGCAGAGCTTGATCCAAGCGTAACATTCAAGGAGAAGGACAAGATGATCAGCGGTTGTGGCATTACAGAGAGTATATTCGCCCTTGTGAGGGCAGTTTCAAAATATACGGCGGTTATGACAAGAGACGAGCTTCCAGAAGTTGCAGTGATTGCAATATCGGTCATGATGGTCTCGGGTACTGCTCTTGTAGCGAACAAATCGGTGACTTTAGCGCGCATGTGGGAAATCAAGGGGACTTCAAGTAGGGGGGTTATTGATGCGTAAGTTTCAGTGCGAGGCCAGTTAAATGAATCTGGGTTAAATCTGAAGTCCTGTCATTCAAATCATCTTAAGAAGAGATTATCCTTCGAGCAATACATGAAAACATTTACCAGGATATTCTGAAAAGGCAGATACTCTCTGCCAAAACCTCACGATCAGAGCCACAAATACCGTATAAGTACTTATAAATAAACCTTCTTCTGCTTGTCAATCGCTTCTTGGAATTGCTGAGCCAGGTCGGACATGTTGAGATGGGCGGGAGACTGGAAGGAACCGTGGAACACGACATCTGTGCGTTATGCGAGGGACCCCGTATTCCTCGAGGAGACTGCAGCCACACATGAAGCTATTATTAAGGCTTCTATTATCGGTCAAAGAAGGTTGTGCTGGGGCTTTATGCCCGTCGAACTTGGGACGGAAGCAAAGGGTGAGTACGTGCAACCCTCGTACTCGGCGGTCTTGGAAGGCAGGTCAAAGCTAGTCTTAAAAGGGTTTGGTGTTAAGGCTAACCAAAACAGGAATGGGGCGCTTGGCGCATTGCTAGCACAAGCCCATTAACAATATGGCCGCATCGGACATGACGGCGCGCGAGGATACAAGAGGGGTTTTCTGGGCTTTTTAGTGTTGAGTTGGGAGGCCCAGCAGTATCATGGTTGCCTATCATGGTTGCCCGTGGTTACCCTCAACTTGCTATTGCGTTGCCTTACATGAAATGAACCAGAGTTCGAAACCCAGTCTCAACTTCCATCAACATTCGCAAGACCCTCAGATTCTGCCCCCCTTACGCCCTCACCATACTCTGAATAGACCCCAGCTACACCATAGCGACGCTATTGCAGCCAAAATCTCCCCGAAAACCTTACAATGCCTAGGTCAAAGAGCCCCTCCCATCCTCAAATCACGAGTGTGTCTAATGTCAGACAATTCACTTCGCCAATGACCACCGACCTTCAGAGCAAGATGCCGTCGACGGATACAAAAGAGCTCAACATGCTGTTGGGGAACGCGAAGAAGAAGACCGAACATCACTACGTGAAATGGACGAACCCTAAAAGGTTGAAGAGAGAGCCGACCATGACCCAGGATGAATGGGACCACGCGATTGAGTCGCAATTTATGGAGTGGTACACGGACAGCCTGAGCCGCAACGTAGCTCAGATCAATGCCCTCAACTTCTGTATTCGAGAGTGGCAGAACAACATGCGCACTGGAGATTTGCCACCGAAGCAAGCCAAGGATAAAATTATTCAGACCGAAGAGGAGATCTCGGACTTGACCAGGGAGAACGTAATCCTGCGAGCCCACAAGAACAGAATGAAGGGCGAATTCCTCGATACGTATCTCAGAGACACAGCCACTGATATGGCATATGTCGATGCGTTGATCTCGCGCTACAATCACCCGGCTGGTTACAAGGCGTGGTTCAAGGGTCAGGGTGGAAGGGATCCAAAATCGCAGGACAGATTCCGAACTGACATCATCAACCGCTATGCAAGCAAACGCAAAATCGGAGATAAAGAGTCATTCTGGTGCCCGATTTCTCGGAGCTGGTTAGGAAGAAGTCAAGTCAGGGCTGCCCATCTGGTCGCGTACAATATCGGGGAAGTGTTCTGCGACTATCTGTTCGGCCCGCCAGAGACTACCCATGGCCATTTAATGTGCCCATCAAACGGCCTCTTACTACAGAACGAGTTTGAAGAGAGACTAGATGCTGGCCAATTAATTATCGTTCCAGCTTCTAGCGAAGACATCGATCCCGAAACGAACAACAAGGTGGACATTAAAAACGACATCGCGCAATACAAGGTCCGAGTCCTCGACCGAAGTATACTGGGCGAGGACGGGTCAGGTGAGCGGGTCATGATCGGGCCAGTCGATTCATCCAAGCTCGATGGGAGGATCCTTCAGTTTAGGAATGATAACCGCCCGAAGAATCGGTACCTGTGGTTCCTTGCCACTATAAATATGGCACGACGACGCAGATGCCTCGTTCCGGGCTGGCAGAAGGATTCAGAATGCCTGGGCAGCGTTATGTGGGCCTCGCCTGGTGAATGGGTCAGACGATCTAGCATGCATAGTATAATGCGCCAAATTGGATTTGATGAAGATCCCGAAGCAACACTCACCCCAGGACCCATCCTGATGGGTGACCCCGAAGAGAGTCTAATATGCAAGGAGATCTCTGAACGTGTGGCGGTAAATCTCAGCCCGCCGCAAGAGATCCATAGAGTGCAGAACCGTGGAGAGGATGACTCTCCGAGAACTGGGATCATAGAGAGTCGCGCATTTGCGGATTTATTCCGTCAAACGAACGATAACATCAGTAGCCGTTTCGCGCAGTTGCATGCAAAGAATTCAGGTGACAAAAGCGACGAAGATAGCGATGTAGAGGAGGATGAGGAGGATGAGGAGGATGAGGAGGGCGATGACGTAGGGGTCAGTTCCCCTTTTGCGGACTTGAGCATTGACAACTCGGATGATGGTGATGAGTAGCTTTTTAATCAGAGCGCTCACTTCTTCGACACTTGTGGGCTGAGCTATCGCGGCGGGTTTGATATCACTCTCAACACACTGAAGCAAGCTGCGTTGCTCTTTGCGTAATACTCACTCCCTCGGAGGGCGTGTTTCTGAGGAAGTACTTTTTGTAGCGCGGCTCGAAAACCCGTTATGATTGGCACAGTAGCAACTAGAAGATTCCAGGTGCACTACAAAATTAATGCTGTGTATATGGTATAGCAAGGAAGGTTGTTACAATGCCTTCAAGTTATCAGTCTGCTCTGAAGGTGGAGCACTTTAGGTTGCGGCGTTTACGGCACGGCAAGGTCACACCGAGACTTTTATCGTTGCCTATAACTTTCATTGGATTAGTCAGGGTTGTTAGTAAGGCTATATGTTCTACCATGACCGCCATAAAAGAACCGGTGCTCTTGTAATACAACTGTAATTTCATCACCTCTGGCAAGGCGTGCCTCTACTTGGTCGCGACGGCCACATGAGCTACAAACTTCAGCTTCAACCTTCCACCATCAAGCTCTTCGTACCCATCTGTCTTACTCAGTTCGGTCTTGATGGTTTTGATCGCTTCATCCCATTTATGCTCATCTGATTCCAACCACCCGACCTTAGTCGTGCCTCCGATAAAGCTCCACAACATTGTTACATAATGGTCAACGCTGGTCGTAGTGGTAACATGGACATCACGCTGGACTAAAGAGACGTTCGTAAATCCACCCTCTCCTATCTTGGATTTTAAGAATTCGGCATTCTCCCATTGATCCATTCCGCCCCTAAGCTCCGGAGTGCCTGCGGGTCGGGTCTTTCGCGAGGCAATCCTAATGGGCTCCATATTGGGCACATACGCCCACGAGTTGACCGCTGCGGAATATCCAGGCTTGAGTGTCCGGTGTATCTCCTTGATGGTTGGGACAGCATCCTCGGGTAACACGAATACCATTGCCGTTGCGATTGAATGGGTGAAGGTAGAATCTGCAATTGCATCGAGCTTGTTGGCATCGCCTTTGATAGCTTCAGCCGGCCACCCCTTCTCACTCGATTTCTGCTGGTATACAGCTAAAGCGTTGTCGTTGACATCGATGCCTTTGATGGAAATCTGAGACGCGACATCTTTGTCCACCGTGTCTACAAAGGCAGCAGTTCCTGCACCGGTGCCGCAGCCGAGATCAAGAAGAACAGATCCCGCTTCGATGGGCATCAGCTCTGCAACAGTGACCCTTGCGAGGTTCTCCATGCCGTCTCCCACCAGCTCATCGTAGAGCTGTGGCGTGGGGGCGAGAACCTGTTTCGGCTTGAACGATTTATTGCTTTCTGAGTTGTTCATTGTCGTATTGAACTAGAGATAGGGATATGTGGTTGATTCGTCAGTACCGTATAGTATGATGAGAAGTACGTGATCCTTTGATTGATATGCAGTGTTCGCAAGCCAGTGCAAGTGAATAAATTCCTCTCTAGAGCGGGGTGCGAGTATCCCGTTTCCCCTCACTGTAATATTGGCTATGCGGTAATGTGGTACAGATGAAGAATAACAACTGGTGTAAGCGGTGAGCTTACATGCCACGTGCGCAGCCTGAGTAACGTGTCAGACGGAATCTGTGTTGAGCCGACACCCGAAATGTCACGGTTTATGGCTCTTACCCTGCAAGATAGTTGCTCCTACTGCGGCGTGGTTGCGACTTACTTTCTAGCTGTCCAGGACTAGCGTTGTTGACTCTTGCGTACCTATACCTTCGATAGCTCCTAGATAGTACAGCCTCAGTTCAATCCCATACTTTTCCACTGCGTCCTGTCCGCTCTGCCTCACCGCGACACGAAAGCTGCTGCGACGCGATGTGAATTGCACGGTTTTCGCTGTCTTCAATACATATTGTTATGAATTTACTGATCTCTTGGCCCATTCTGCCCAAGAGTCTTTTATCACGCCAAGAATCGTTCCTATACGTCCTCAGTCAGGAGCTCCGTCGTCCATATTAAGACGATCCTAGGGGGCGGGCGACTGAATGACTCGCTAGTACGAGAAACTGAGAGTGGGCTGATTCGTGAAGCATTTATGGGTCGAAGTCAAGTCTTGCTCCGCACAAGCGGGGTTGAAGCGGCACATCGGACAATGTCCGTCGCAGCCCGTCCGACGGCCTCGTGTCCATACTAGCTTCAACGTCACGCCAAAATCCATCTCTCGGTGACTTACCGAACAGTGACTCGCAACGAATCCATTATGGTTCCCCTGTGGAAGGCAGTATCGGGTGGAAAGTAGTCAAGCACTATGGCGAATTTGAGGCGCAGACGAAGTCGGCCATAGTCATCGTCGTCGCGATTCGCTAATAAAGAAACGCGTCGCGCGTCGTGTACAAGAATACCTTCTTTATATTGATTGAATTCGCTATTTATCTCTCATATTCGGATCCGTTAATGTGTACAATCATACCTGTAAAGAAACATGTCAGAAGTTATACTCTACAACTCTATGCGCGAGAAGCTCCTCAAAGATGAGGTCGCATACACACGTTCTGTCAAATTGGTTTGCAGCGTCAAACTGCCAATGATAGCTAAGACGGCTGGTTTTGACGGTATTCTCATTGATATGGAACACTCGTCTTTCGACTTGGACACTACCGATGCGCGCTATATACCCTATCGGCGCCTCATTATCTAACAAATGAGACGCAGGTCAATTATGCATGGCAGCGCTATATGCGGGCATTGCGCCTATCGTTCGCGTTCCTTCCAAAGATCAATTCTTTATCTCACGCGTTCTTGACGGCGGCGCCCTCGGCGTCATCGTACCACACATCCGCTCTGTCCAAGACGCAAAGGACGTCGTCGCTGCAGCAAAATTTCAGCCGCAAGGTCACCGGTCGAGCATGAATGGATTGCCACATTTCCAGTTCAGGAGTATCGCGGCTAAAAAGTCGAATCCTGTAGTAAACGCCAACACGCTAGTGATACCAATGGTGGAAACATTAGAAGTTGTGGAGATCGTCGAGGAGCTAGCTGCACTTGACGGTGTTGACTCATTGCTGATTGGCACGAACGACATAACGGCCGAGATGGGTATCCCTGGAGATTTTGAGAACCCTAGGTTGATAGAGGTGTACCGCTAGACGATAGAAGCGCGTAACAAGCATGGAAAGTGGGTCGGTTGCAGTGGACTTCATGCGCGACTTTATATCGTAGAGAAGTTTTGCACAATGGGTGTACGATGGGTGATGGCGGCTACCGATGGACCGTTGCTTCTTGGCGGGGCCACGAAGAGGGCGGCAGAGATGAACCAGCTTTCTCAACGAGTCAAGGATTCGAGTGGAGCCAAGTTCTAGACCAATGGCTCGAGGGACATGGCCTCAAATAGCGCGAAAGCGCCATCGATTGTGACTGTTCAGGAGTTATCTCCTGCAGTGAATGGGGTTGCCCAGTAAAGATCTGTTATTCCTTCCTAAACATGTTCCTTCGATTATATCCCTGTATCAAAGACGTCTTAAATTCGTGTAAACTATTTGCGTGAGTATTATGTAGATCGTATATGATCTGCGAACCAGTGAAAATTTATTTTAAGCTTCGTTAACTGACGCAAATCCGAGAATCAACTTCTGAAGCTGGATTGGAACAGCAAGCTCAGATACGGTGATAAGTGAACGAAGCTTTTCCGTCGAGCCCGAGTTTGTAATCATCTGCTGCAATTCTAGTACGATATCGCGATACGCCCGCACAATCGAGTATCGTGTAGATAGCAAAGTCAAGCTGGTCTGAACTTGAGAAGCTATAGTCTGCACGTTTTTGCTCTGTTGCGGGCCTCCGAAATTTCGTGAATCTGGATGTGTTGCCAATATGACACCTATAGCAAAGATGTGAAGCGCTTCAAGACCTGCGATGGCACCGGACTGTGGATTGTTGAGCTGCTCTTCAATCTTCTCAAGGTGGGAACTGAACACTTCCGTGACCTGTTTCATTATGCTTGCTCGATCTAGGTCGTTAAGGTAGTGTTGATTTTGGAGTAGCTCGACATATGCTGTTGAGCACAGATTGATGACACGGTCTCTTTGTATCCGTGCTTGCGGGGGTATGGTTTCCGCCCAATGGCGAATGTTGATGTAATGGCATAAGATACCATCTTCAGAATTGACGGCCTGATGAATAGACCTTATCATCTGTGCATGCTGTATCAAACATCGAAGCGTTGCGTCCTCCATATTCGCGCTATCTGCTCCGGAGCGCGGCGATGATGGCGGCTGATCTCACGCGTCAGTGGAAAGTGTGATGTCTTTCTATTTGATATACGTACCGAAACCATAATGTCATGATCATTAAGAGAGAACGGCCTATCAAGACTGGTGCTGACATGTCTTTCTATAGGTGAGTGTTGAGTGACTTTTACTCTTTTCGCTGATTACTCACGTATCGAGAATATACAGGGTCCATAGCAAGCGACTACCAGCTCGTTGTTCATTATCTTCCGATCTATGGTCGGAGAATCGAACGGTATGCAGACCAGCAGAGATGCAGCGGGTCATGGTCAAGCCAAGCAGATGCCAAGTTGAACCTCCAAAGGTAGTGTACATCGAGAAGACTACCAGGGCCGTAAGGCAACGTATAGCTGAAAGTTTCCCAGGATAATCAAGGACCTTTGCCATCAGACGAACAGCTCGAAGTGCAAGGTCTGTGGCAAGCATTTCCTTGTAGGTAAAGTGAGTGCCCAGTAGCAGTCCAGTTGCGGTTCCAAGGTATACGATGGCGAGATGCTCTCCATTAGGCTGTGAATGTGAGCCTTCATTACTGTCTTGCCTCACAGTTACACTATCGTGACTTTCTGTAAACTCTGTAGCGGTCATGTATGGGAAAGTTTGGCCAATCATATCGACGTAATACCTATATGCCGCACACATTTCGCTGCTCGTAAGGTCTACATCAGACAATCTGCTCTGCCGGAGCTCAGCAAGTGAACCAGTCAAGGCTTCGTTGGCATTGAGAGGCAGCGTAAGGTCGGATCCAGAAATTCCGGTAGCCGCATACAATATGCTCAAATACGACAGACCCTCGGCTGGTAACACTTGACTGTCAGTACGCTCTGCCATTGCCGATAGAGACAGGTAGGCTACATCGTCCTGCATCTCGTGGCGACTGTGGTTGGCGAGGGTATTAGGCGGAGATGCATCTGTGGTATCGGTTGCGACCTCATGGTGAGGTGGTTGGCTCCTAGGCGAAAGCATGTGCGCCCTCGTAGGCGAGCTGTGCTGCCCATCATTCTGAAGGCGCCTTTGCATGCTACGAATTCTTTCCTTCAAAGCCTCGATTCCGGTTTCGCTTGCGACTTCACCATTGTTCAAAGTCGGACCAAAGCCGCGCGGCACACAAGTGGCGGAGGCGTCGCGACATTGGACACAAACCGGAGTATCTCGGGAACACTGAAACTTGTAAGAAAGCGAGAACCGGGCACAGCCGGAAGGCCCCATACCTTTTGCTTTCGCCGCCAGCATCGTTCGCAGGCTTGTGAACGAAGCGCGGACATGTTGTGGGTGGGGGTGTAGGAGACGAGAAGATTGGAGTCTCGGAACCGGTCCGATAGCCCATAGGAAGGTCCGATTGGCTGCTTTTAGTCCAAGAGCTTTGACACACTGCGCGACACGGTAATGTACCGGAGCACGATGAGTGTAATTATGTTCCCATGTAGATATATTTTGGAGATATATATACTATGTACAATAGCCACAATACTAATATCGCCGACGTGACTGATGGATGCAGAGCGGACTTCCTAGCGGACCTCAACGCTTGATCGCGGGGCACGATACAAACGCTCCAGTTGAACACTTGATGGTTCAGTGATCCTTGCTTATCTGAGACTCAATTCGTACTTCGGTCACTTTGTCGAGGTCTTCGTCGGCCATCTTCCTCTCGACATCACCAAGACCTCCGTCAGCCAAATCCGCCGCTGTTGGGTACGCGACCTGCCGGACTGTGTACCAAGGCCGCTCGAATAGCCTGTCCATACTTTCCAAAGACCTTCCCGCTGTTTCAGGCAACGCAAAGAACACGTAGATCAAGGAACAAGTGCAAATGCTGGCAAAGAATGCGAACGCGCCAAAGCGATGGGTCGCCGCAAGCAAACTTGGCATGGCACGCGAGCAGCCAAAATAGAAGGCCCAGTGAAAAGCCATGAGAATGGAAACATTGAGTGAGCGGATACGAATCGGGAACACTTCGGCGGACACGAGATATGGGATCGAAAACCACCCGATCGACCAAGCTACAGCATGGAGGAAAATTGCGACGATCGAAGCCTTGCTAGCAGCTGTTGCGCTTGAGCTAGCTTCGATATCTGCGGTAGACATGTTGTTCGTTACTCCGAGGTATGCTCCAACGTAGGTCAGCGTCACAATCTGAAGGCAGATTCCAGTGATGAGCGAGCGTCGTCGACCAATGAAGTCGATGACGAAGATGGAGAATATGAGCACTGAAACGAATTTGACAATCCCGTAAAGTCCGGTTGCAAGGAAACGGGCCTCCTCACCCGCAATGCCGAGGTAGCCGAAGATGGTGGGTGAATACTGCGTGATAGCATTTGCACCTGACCACTGACCAAACAAATGGCAGAGGAACATCAAAACGAAACGGCGACGGTTTTCAGTGACTGTGAACGTTTCCTTGGTCAAATCCCAGACGCTGGCTCCACTGACAGCTTCAATCTCTGCGTTGAGCTGCCACTCAATGCCAGCGAACTCCTCTTGAATGTACGGGTGATTCTCGGGAAGTTTCCGAAGACCAGAAAGAACCTTCAACGCTTCGGTGCGCTTATTTTTGGAAAGTAGGTATCGAGGGGACTCCGGAGTGAACAAAAGGCCGATTCCCCAAATGACGGCCGGTATAAGTTGCAATGCAGTGGGAAGCTGCCACTGGAGCTGTGTGCCAGCGTTGTGCTTGGTGATACCATAGTTGAAGAAGAAGCCGAAGACGACCCCCAGCTGCTGGCAACATGCGTATTGCAGCGTGATAAGCCCGCGAATGCTTCGTGGAGCGATCTAGACAGTTCTGTTAGCACTCATCAAACTGAGTTATGGTTTTGACATACTTCAGTCAGATAGATGGATGGAATCACCGTAGTAGTGCCAATACCAATACCCGCGATGAAGCGACTGGCATACAGACCCGAAAGGCTTCCACCGCTGAAGGTTTGACCAAAGATGCCCGCGATATAGACGAGAGTAAACACAAGCATAGTGTTCTTTCTTCCTAACCGCTGTACAAGGTTGACACAAGCAAGGCAACCAAAAACGGCACCAGCTGTCGCCATCGCGACAATCCAACCCTTGGTATTTGCGTATTGATCGTCTGTTTGGTGATCGAGGCCAAAGCGCTGCTTGAAGCTCTTCATGACGACGACAGAGGCGATGTTACCTACAATAACTATTAGTCTGAAGCAGCCATTCCGTGTAGACGATACAAACCTTCATCGAACCCTTTGGCCACACCGGAAAAGCTCCATACTGCCGTGCAGAAGAAGAGCCAGAAGTTGAAGATCTCACGAGGACATGCTTTGACGGCGTCAACAGTTCCTTTGAGAAGACTCGCCTTTGCAGAACCCATCGTTGATAGAGTGGTGGAAGATATGGACGACAGGAGAACTAGGAGTGCCGTGGAAGAGAGGCGAAAGCCCTGATACTTGTATCCCTAGACAAGCGCAAAGGCGTCAGGAGGCACCTCCCCTTAGTACGAGCTTACCGTAGCTGACATTCAGAGACGACGCCCATACCTCCGCGTGCAGTCATGTGGGGACCCCGGACTTGTGGAGAACTGCAGCCGAAAACTTCTACGAGACGGTGGCCGCTAGACTCCGAAGCGTCCGAGTGGCGCCACCGGACATGATCCGGACGCTTCGGGCATCTGCATCGCGCTCTCCCGACTTACAATTCGGTACGAACATCATGTGGTGGATTCTGAAGATCGATTCGGGATATGTCCGGTTTATCATTACCTTTCATGATGCTTGCGACATGTGCACGGCTAATAAAAGCTTACACATAAGAGACGTGGTGTCTACTTAGCATCTGCTGGTTTTGTAATCCTTGTGTACTCGAATTCTTTCCACATTCAAGATGGCCCCAGGACGTATCGATTTGGTGTCTGAATCTACAGCATCTCAGAAGCCGACAGTCTATCTGCTGGATTCATTTCATCTCGAAGCAATCAAACACGCTCAGACTTTGTTCGATGCAGTCTTGCCTGGCGATTCGCGGCACTCACAATGGCGGAAGAAGGCCGAGTACCTCCTGATACGGGGATCATATTTGACTGCCGAAGACGTCAAGTCATGTCCAAATCTAAAGGCTATTGGCAAACAAGGTGTCGGTATGGACAAGCGCATGCAGAGGAAGTGGTTGTAACTAAGTTCGTCAGGAATCGATAAGATTGATGCAGAGGCGTGCAAGGAACGCGGTGTCAAGATATTCAACACGCCAGGTGTGAATGCACAAGCGGTGGCAGAAACAGTTCTTACACTCACGACGTCGGTCGCTCGTGAGGTTGGTCGAATAACAGCAATACAAAGTCGTGGCGACGTGATTCCAAAGGAGAAATGCTCAGGCTTGATCATTAGCCAGAAGACTATTGGAATTGTGGGTATGGGCAATATTGGTCAACGTGTTGCGAGGATATTTCAGAGCGGTCTCAGTTGTAACCTTGTCGCATACGATCCGTTGCTTCCTAAGGATGCGTGGAGCGACATTCCACACAAGCGAGCAGAGACCCTTCAAGATCTTCTTGAAGCTTCAGATGTTGTCACTCTGCACATCCCGCTCTTGCCCCAGACAAGAAATCTAATCTCTTATCGCGAGCTCACATTAATGAGGAGAAACGCCATTCTGGTGAACACAGCGCGAGGTGGCATCATCAACGAGGCCGATTTAGAGCGTGGGCTGAAGGACAGTCTTATATGGGGTGCCGGCCTTGATTGTCACGAGCAAGAGCCTCCAACGAAAGATCGTTACGGAGGATTGTGGGAGACCGGGCGTGTAGTAAGTACGCCACATGTCGGTGCTGCGACCGCGCAAACCCAGATGGAAACGGCGATGGCAGCTATAGATCGTCTTTCAGATTACATACGAACGGCTACAACGTAGCGGATCAATGTATAGGCATCTGGTCCGAGAAGTTCTCGTCCATTGGAATCCAATCCCATGCGTACTCGCCCAGTCCCGCTTCCAGTTGTGTCATCAGATTAAAGTCTTCCGTAAACCCAACATTTAGATTCGCTGTGTTCAAGTCATATAGTTGTGGATCAATAAAAGGATTGTACTGAATATCTGGCATGATCACGGGGTCCGCCAAAGAGCCCAAATCGACATTGTGTATTTCAGTAGCCGACGATGCCTGGTCTGGATTTGATGGCTCGAAGGATATCGCATCTTCTGCATGGAGCACCTCTTGGCTTGTAGAAATGCGGGGTTTAACGCACTCCGTTTTCAACAACTCGAATGCCAATGTAAAAGACCCAGCGTCAGGCATCTTCTCCCTAAAGAATTGTAATATTCTCTGGCAGGTTTTGAGAGATTGGTGAATTTCTGATTCGGCTGCATCGGCTTTGACCACATCAAGGTTGAGACAATAGATGAGAGTGAGCCCAGCAGTGAATATGACTTGAAAATAACTCCGAGTCCATGTAATGGCACGCTTGTCCATTAGGTTGGCGTATAGCTCGATGACTTGTTTGGCAGACCGGTAGCATGCATTGAATACTGCCTTCAGAACCCCAATAGCAATGAGTGAACGAGGAGGTATGTTATGCAAAGCGCCTCTAGCCAGCAGCATCAAATCTTTCTCATGCAAGAAGTCGTGCCACTCCGGTCGTTCGTAAAGCGACCTTGGGTTTGGGTATATTGGAGCTGTCAAGCGCCATGCTTCTAGTTCCGCTTGGAAACGAACGAAGTACGTATAGACATGTCCTATTGAGAAGTTACGCGATGATCGACCCGGCCTTGCAACCCCATTGGACTGGATATCCAAACCAGGGCCTGTATAGAACTTTGTATGGATACGCGAGCTAATTTGTCGAAGCTTAATGCAGTGTATGAATATTGAGAGTTCTGTAGGACTAGAACTGGTATTTCCCCGAATTTCATCGAGTGTTGTGGCCGCAGAAGCCATCAAGGTCTCGTCATCGACATCAATCGGTAGACCTACACTGATATCATCCTCCGGTATAGCGAATGGTCGTCCTAGAATGCCCGAACTATAACGGTCGAGAATGTAGCACTCCCAGAAGATGCGCCGACGGTGCTGTTCCCTAAGAGGATCGAGTGTAATTAAGCGTGGCATATGCAGGCGCCATTCAATACACTGGCGCATGCATACTTGCGATATTTCCCAGAGAGAGGTGCCGATATGATGGTACATGCCAAAACGAGCAATCAAGAGCAAGTTTTGGACGGCATCAAGATCCTTGATTAAGGGGATGCCCCCAAGGCATCCTTCAGCGGCCTTGAAATAGCCGTACGGATCCTCAGCACTAAGGCCGGCGCGATGCCTGGTTGTGGCGCTGATAGCAAATACCATGAACAAGCGGAAGCGATCTTGAATGGTGATAGGGTTTTCCACTGCAGGAGAGTACACCCGATTAAAGATGTCCAATACTTCATGGCGCAAGAGAAACGTGTGATGAATGTGGAATCGAGTGAAATAATTTTCCACAAGTGCCTCTGCTTCGGGGAGTGAGGGCAAAGGATTTGGCTGGACATGCTGTCTCTGGATTGTTGGGCGTGCGGCCAGCTGGTGCATGATCCGGACACGATGTTCCTGCCATCTTGAGTCGGAAAGAATGTTATGCAAAAACCCCAAGCCACTTCCGTCGCCAACATAATAGTTGTGCGAGGTCGTGCTACCCCCTGTCAATGGACCTTCTATCTGGCCATCATTCTCAGAAGGAAGAGCGTTTGGCGGGTCATATGACGGAATCGCACAGTCGCTCAGCCTAGCCTTCAACGTGACCTCCTCTTCTTCAAGCTGCCGGAGATAATGTCGCGCATATTGTTCACCCGTCTCGGGGTCAATGATGATACAGGCAACCTTGCCTTTGGCGCAATTAGCGCACTTTGGACTTGCTCGGTCGCATCGGACCTTCCGAAGCCGACATTTCTGGCAGGCTGGAAGCTGCAATCCAGCCAGTGTGCGAGCGAGATGGTCGCTGGCAGTCGTGTTCCAGACTTCGGACGTGTCCGCCGCTGTGCTGGATGGCATGTGTGAGGTGAAGATAGCAAGGGTCGTGTTGGGGTGGTGGAGACGGGAGTACGGAGGCCTGCGCTTTTGCTCCGTAATCGGCCCCGCTCCGAATCACGTGGCTCCTAAGAACGCCTCTCAATACCAGTCGGCGCGCGAAAACGACACCGAACAGTGTGCTTGAACTCGAACTTCTCCTTAGCAACATCCGTCCAAAGACTCCAAGTTCATTTACGCAACTCAGTCATGAACTTCTACCCTGTCCCGCCAACCATTACCGCATCACTATATGTCCGGATCCCCGACGAAATAAGATGCAAAGATCGTATAACAGACTGGCGTGGTGGATTTAGTCGGCCCTTTCAAAACATCTTCCTTGAAGGGCCTCTATATACCACGTCAGGTGACCTTTACATTGTTGATATTCCCTACGGTCGCATTCTCCGCATATCGCCGGACAAAGAAGTCACGGTTGCAGTGGAATGGGATGGTGAACCCAACGGTCTTGCCGTTGATCCAGATGGTAGAATTGCGATCGCCGACTACAAACAAGGCATCTTGACATTCGATCCCGTAACTGGGAAGATTTCGAATCGGATGACCAGGAAAAACTTAGAACGCTTCAAGGGCCCGAACGATCTCATTTTCGACAAAGCGGGAAATTTGTATTTTACAGATCAAGGCCAAACAGGATTAACGGACCCGACTGGTAGGGTGTATCGACTATCACCAGATGGTAAGCTCGATACTCTGGTCTCGAATGGCGTATCGCCGAACGGTCTGGCTCTTTCTTGCGATGAACGCTTTCTTTTCGTGGCCATGACACGCGCAAACGCAGTCTGGAGACTACCTCTACATGCTGATGGCACTACCAGCAAAGTCGGCCTGTTCTACCAGGGATTCGGCAATGTAGGACCTGACGGGCTAGTTGTCGACGAAGAAGGCAGTCTATTTGTCTGCGATCCTGGCCTGGGATCGGTGTTTGTTCTCAACGCCAATGGCACACCAAAAGCCCGAATAGTGTCAGGTACTAATGGCATCAACTTTACAAATTGCTGTTTTGGTGGAAAAGATGGAAAGACTCTATTTATCACAGACAGTCTAGAAGGCAACGTACAATATGTGGAGTGGCATTGCAGAGGGGCCACAGTGATACCGACGATAGCTTCGGAATAAAAGTGGTAAAATATTGTCTATATGTACGTGTTGTATTCTATACTGGCGTTAGTTTGGATACTACTGTTTCATATACAGATTTAGCCAATATACGCTTAACACTATGAACATTAAAACTACTCTAAGGTTCTCTAGTCGGTACTACGTTAAAGAAGGTTCCCCTCTATGCCTTCAGCGTACATATGACTGTCTATCCCTGTTGATCCATTATCACTTTTTGCTCTCTTCGTGAAGCTCCCCTCGGCCGCAACGTAGCACGAGGTGTCAGACATCCCCCATTCTTAGTAGTAAGGATGAACTTCGAATTACATGGCTCCTGTAACGGATGATACAACTTTGATGTTGAGCGGCACCGGCTGCAGAGGTGTCCAAATGCTCGTTTCATAAAATTTACTAGCCATCTCTACGCCTTTGTACAGAAGCGGCATGAATCGTGGACGAAGAATAGTATATAGTAGTAAAGGTTTACTAGAATAACTTAAATACAGAAAGTTCAATTTATACTTGTAATCTTAGTTAAGCATGATAGATAAGAACGACAAGCAACCGCGATGCAATGCTCAATTCATGACAGTCATCTACCAAGGATGCGTCTAGTGCTGCTGCACGATAGACCTCATGATCTCCTGCTCTTCTAGCCCCGAAGTGTCCCCGAACAGATCGTCAATCTCCTCAAGAGTTTTACCCTTCGTCTCAGGTAGCAGAAATACAGCCCAGAAGCCTGATAGGAGACACCAGACTGCAAAAAAGATATACGTCCCGTAGCCAATGCTTGCCAGCATAGGCGGTGTAGCAATGCCAATCATGAAATTGCATAGCCAGTTGACGGCTACGGACAAAGCAACACCTTTGGAGCGGTCGCTGTTGGAATACACCTCTGGCGGAAGCGCCCAGCCGAGTGGCGCATACGAAACTCCGTAGATAAGGATGAAAATGAAAGCCATGGCAACGCAGGCCCAACCAGCGGATGTATGGGCTGACCAGTCTTCCGAGTAGAGAGCCGATAGAACAGAAATGATAATGTATGCCCCTGCAGTGCCAAACCCACCGAAGATGGCGAGTGGACGTCGACCAACGTTATCAATTATAACAAAGCATATGGTAACGGCGACCAGCTGGAGGATATTGAAGATACCAGACATGATCAGCGACATCTCTGGAGATTGACCGATGGACTCAAAGAGTGTGGGGGCGTAGTAGATAAATGCGTTGATCCCGCTGAATTGTTGGAAGAACATGACTCCTACCCCTACAATTGTTCTTCGAATGTTCCGGCGGTTGAATAGCGCTAGCCACTGGTACAGCTCAAGTTTCGGACCTTTGACGCCAGGGTGCCTCTGCTCTTGAATAGTCCTCTGGAACTCAATTTCGATTATGATACCGGTGTATTCTGTCTGAACCCTTTGGTCGGAAGGAGGCAGTTGTCGCAGTTTAGTAAGGCTTGTAAGGCACTCATCACTGCGACCAGCAAGCGCCAACCAGCGTGGTGAGTAGGGAAAGAAGTGAATCCCCAATCCTACAGCAGTTGCCGACACCATCTGAAGGCCTAGAGGGAGACGGAAAGCGATCTCCCCCTCCAAGAAACGTGTGCCAAACGTGATCCAGAAGGCTACTACGACGCTTAGGACTACCGAAACTGACTCGAGTACCAATAGTATACCACGAATATTCGATGGGGCTATCTCGGAGATGTAAAGGGGAGCACCCTAAGAGCATAAGTCGCTGCAGTCGCCCATATATGCGGAATAAGACATACCATAGCCAAAGTGCCCACTCCGATACCACCAATCGTCCTACCCGCCACCAATGTGCCATAATCCTTAGAACAAGTCTGGATGATAGCCCCGACATCGAAAATAACAACGCAAACAGTGAGTGCCCACTTCCTGGAGATTTTGTCTGCTAGGTATGGCATGAAGAGACACCCAATGAAGGCACCAAAAAGGAGCATTCCCGTCATGAAGCCTTTACCAAACTCACTTTCTGCCCTCGGAAATACCTCATGGAACTGAGGCATCACATTGATGATGGATATGACACCTTGGTCATAACCAAAAGAGAAGCCACCTAGAGAAGCGAGAAAGCATGCGCCAAATACAAATCCTGAGCTGAAGATGCCCCGAAAACCATTCGGGCCATATTGGAAATTTTCGGCAG
This sequence comes from Paracamarosporium sp. OC-R06-R3, assembly GCA_019828545.1. Lineage (NCBI taxonomy): Eukaryota > Fungi > Ascomycota > Dothideomycetes > Pleosporales > Didymosphaeriaceae > Paracamarosporium > Paracamarosporium sp. OC-R06-R3. The sequence goes on along the minus strand of JACVRA010000305.1, from coordinate 556 downwards.
CCTCGATAGGGACGTTCTCGATGGTTTCAACGCCGCGTTCCAATTTTCCAGGCGAGGTGTCAAAATGAAGCGCGGTCGGGTTATCCTTGATGTCGCGTGACATGATTCAGAGTACCAACGGGACAAGAAAGAGTTATCAAGGAAGTAAAGTTCCTATTCTCGAGACGATGAAGAGCCTTCTAGGAAATACCCTCTGGAGCAGCGAGAACGAGGATTTTGTACTCGAAGCTGAAGCCGCGGCCGTGCTTCTGACCTTTCTCTATCAAACCGTCTCCCATTGGCGCTGGAAACGAAAGAGAGGTTATCTACCATATTTGCTAGTGAATCCCTGTTCTGGAGCACATTAGTCCCATATTCACCCCGTGGGGAATCGGGATTCTGCTGGTGATGAGGTTAGGGTTTGCCGACCATACCGCAAGAAGTACCGATTCTTGGCAGCTCGTGCCACGCGTCAGCTCATGCCACACCCCAACAAGCTCGATCAGCCAGCAACTTTGTACTGTAGATACACCAAAACATGCTACTATCACAAGATTTCTTGGGAGTGAGGTCAATT
>JACVRA010000304.1:0-20208 GCA_019828545.1 Paracamarosporium sp. OC-R06-R3 | reverse complement strand
AGTTTCGCCTAGTCCTAGCGATTCAATGTCATTAATCGCAGCCTGAATCGGATCCATGTTAGTAGAGTTATCGCGTGTTGAAGTTTGGGGTGTTTTGGTGTTGCCCGCGCATCACGCGAATCCGCGCATCACGCGCACGGACACGGTAAATATCGCATTCCGCAAGCGCTTCTTTAATACCTGACATTGTTGTTATGTTGCGGTGTTGAGAAATATTGCTACATAACGCTCTTCGGCGCATCAGGTGACGACGCATACGTGCTGCCGAAATAGGAGTGGCGCAGCTGTCGATGGGCGATTGGGCGATTAAACATCAGGCAGGCGTGGAGCACCGCCCACAGGTCGCGCGCTCAATTTCAGCTGGGGAGGTGCACATTTGAAAACCCACCTCGCAGTTTGACACCTCACCAAGTTATCTCGTGTCTCTTTCGGACCTTTGTTATGGAAGCTATTGCTGGACTCAGCCTTGCCGCCAACATTCTGCAGGTCATCGACCTTACTACGAATGTGCTGGCAGTTGGGCACCAAATCTACGAAACAGGGTCTTCTATACTGAATTCGGACTTACAGTTAGTCGTGAACGATTTCAGTTCTCTTAATGATCGGCTTAGATCATGGACTTGGCCGAATCCTATAGCTCTGGGGCCGCTAGCCGAGCAACATCAGGTATTGATGATACTCGTTGCCAGGTGACATACTACGATATAGACTAAGACAGGGACAGGCCCTCGAAAATCTTATTGTCCAAAGCAGCAATATCGCGCAAGAGTTGACCACCAGACTCCAGTCACTTCAAACGAGCAATGTTACTAGATTTAAAAGTATTGGACAAGCCATCCGCGCTACGTGGAATGCCCGAGAAATTGAAGCTATGGAAACCCGGCTACAAAGAATCAGAGACGAGCTACAGTTTCGTATTTTGGTTTCAATCAAGGAGGACAGCATCCGTGGGCTTGACGAAACAAGTCGTAATACTCTCCTGAGTCTCGTTCGGAATAACGAAATCATCGCCACACAGACTCATGACATTTCCAGGCAGCAACAAAATTATAATATCCTAGCAACTCAACGTCATAAACAAGTCTTGGATGCTATTGCGCATCAACAAGTCACTACGATCGACATACAAGATGTGCCCAAACATGTTCTTGGCAAGCTCTACTTCCATAGAATGGACGATCGATTTGACCACATCACCGCCGCCCACCGAAGGACCTTTCAGTGGGCTCTGAAACCCAAAGACACACAACCTACGAGCTGGGCGAATCTCCTTCATTGGTTGCAAACCGAGAATGGTGTGTACTGGATCAGTGGTAAAGCCGGTTCTGGCAAGTCTACCTTGATGAAATATCTGCAACAGGATCCCCGTACTCTGGAGGCGCTGAAGATCTGGGCTGGAGATCAACACCTGATTGTAGTATCGTTCTATTTCTGGAATCCTGGCGCAGACATTCAAAAGTCTCAAGATGGATTGATTCGATCGCTCCTCTGGCAAGTACTACAACACAATTCATCGCTGTGTTCTACACTGTTTCCTGAGCAATTTCTTCCCGGAGCGACATGGGATGAGTTTCCCACATTTCATCAACTTCGAAGGGCGTTTGGAAGGCTCACAAGTAACACACACTCCATCAAGATCGCCATGATAGTCGACGGACTTGACGAATTCGATGCCCATCGAGTCAGTATGAGCGAATTAGCTGATATGTTCTTTACGGCTACTAGTTCTGGCAATGTGAAGGCTCTCCTCTCGAGCAGACCTCTCACATCCTTCGAAGACTCTTTTAAGATGCAACCAAAACTGCGACTGCATCAACTCACGCATGACGACATCAGTGCCTATGTGGACGAGAGGCTGACTAAAAACGATCTTTTTGCTGCGCTATCAACCACTACCGATACTGACACAAAAGTACTTGTCGAAGAAATTGTTGATGCGGCCTCCGGAGTGTTTCTATGGGTTACGCTAGTAGTGAATGCGTTACTCCAAGGACTTTCAGATGGTGACCGATTTCACGATCTACAGATACGATTACGATTACTGCCTCGGGATCTTGAAGCTCTTTTCAGACATATGTTGAATAATGTGCCCACAGAGTATAAAGCACAGGGATCTCGCATATTCCAAATTCTTCAATGCAACGATGAGCATGTCGGAATAGTGGCGCATGCTAGACATGAGTTGTACACAAATAGAGCGTTATCCGCTGTGAGATTGACGTATGCGGAAGCGGGTAGCGACGAAGTCTTTGCTGCTACCATTTCTCTCCCTTCGAAAGCTGACATTGAACGGACTGAGGAAACGGTTCGACGTCGGCTTCAAAGTCGATGCGCAGGTCTACTGGATCTTCGTACTGACAGTGCGCCCAGCGAAGGAAAAGACAGAGAACAGGACAAAGTTAGCGTACCAACCCACCAGGATGTTAAATATATCCATCGATCCGTTGCTGACTTCCTGAGGAAGGACGATGTGTGGGCAGAGCTACTAAGGTATACGGATGGAACCGGGTTTCACGCAACTCGTGCTCTGTTGCAATCATTCGTCATGGAGATCAAGCGAATCAATATGACGGACTTCGACGATTCAGTTCGTGACTTCGAATTTGATAATCACGGCGTCTGGCAGCTCGTGTGCCTCGCCCTGCACTTCGCACGACAGGTAGAAATAGCCACTCAATCAGGCTCCAACGACATTCTAGATGAACTTGACCGGACAATGACGACACATATGCCAAAACCCCAGGGACGCTATAAAGATAGATTTTACGAGGCAACAAGCTGGTGTGACATCTATGAATCACACGACTCGAGGTCCGCTACATGGCACGACAATTTCCTAGCTTTGACTGTCAGATACGGGCTAACCTTATACGTACAAGAAAGTACTCGAAAGAACGGGCAAGACAACATAATAAAGAAGAAAGGAAGACCATTGCTCGATTATGCCTGTCATCCAAACCCATGGCACGGACAATGGGAAGCTGCAAAAACGCCAAAACTTGTGGAAATCCTTCTTAAAAGTGGCGCCGACCCAAATGAAAAGTTCAATGGATTTAGTCCGTGGCAAAATGCGTTGTATCAACCAACTGACGACACTGAGAAATGGTTAGCTATACTCAAATTACTGGTCGATCATGGAGCGGACCCGAACGCGTACGTTGAATTTCCCAAACGCAGACGTAGGCCTGCTCACCGAATGAGTGTGCTGGACCGCATTTCCACGAGATCCCATTACAACCTCAGCAATGTAAATATTCCACCGAGCTTAGAAGAACAAGCGCATGAACTTCAGATGCTTCTGGAAGCAAAAGGTGCTAGGAGACGTCGATGGACTCGTGACTATAATGGTAACTGGGTGGAAGAGAAGCTTGACGCGACAGGGCTCGAGGTAATAGAATTCGAAGCAACGAAATCTGATGGAGCTGTTGGTTCCGCAAGTGTAATGGGCGCCGGCATAAATGACGCTGAAGCCAGCAATGTCGAGGCGGAAAACTCAACTCAAGCCGCGGGAAACCCTGAAAACTTCAAATTATTCAGCAAAGTCTTTGGTCGGATGGACCGGCGCTTGCAACGTATGAAGGAACGGTACAGGAAGTAGCGGGAGAGGCGCCGATCACTTAATGCGCACGAGATGTATTCTTGTGAAACTGTTATTTTGAGGATACCAAATTGCTTCTAGCGCTAGTGACGGCCTTGAACATGAGAATGATTTTCCAATACAATTCTGATATGAGATATTGTTACTAAGTGTAGGGGGTTTCTTTGTTAGGCCAGGTATTTGCATGAGATATTGCAAGTGATGATAATATAAGGGATGGATATATAGGTTTCTAAACAATGTGTTTTCAAAGCTGTGACGTGATGGGATAGGATAAGGAGCAAGAAATGGGAAGAAAGACATCAGTGAACATGTATAGCATAGCAGGACGGCACAGAACAAGCACATATGAGAGGAAGAGCGACTTTTATTCATATTTAGTCTAATACACTGGAATTCCGAATCGGAAAATACCGCTGACTAATTCCCGCATGTGCGTGTGTCAAGCCCATTTCCAGGAACGAACCAGTCGACACGCCCGAACCCACACCCAACACAACTGAGAAACCGCCCCAACACCAAGAAAAGAAAAGAGCCTCACGCTTGCCCAGAAGTCTCCAACCTAACCATCGAGCTTCATCTTCTCGAACTGCTCCAGCGTCTTCTGCCAGTTCGCGCCATCCACCTCAGCAGCCTTCAGCTTCTCCCTCTCGCTCTCCTTGACCACCTCACTAGCCTTTTCCTCCCAGTTCTCAACACCCATAATCTTCTTCTGCCGCTCGACCGTCTCGTTCGCCTTCTTGAGGCGCTCCTGCGCCTTGCTGATCTCCTTGCCGATGTCGATGCGGCCCTTGACGTCGAGGAAGACAGTGGCAGACGAGCCGACAGTGTACACGGCACAGCCCGTGGGCGCGGCGTCGGAAGGCGAGATGATAGAGATGGAGGAGACGGTCTTGCCGGTGAGGGAGCGGAGAGAGGGGAGGGATGTTGGTGCAGAGAGGACGTCATGGGTGGTGGAGTCGAGGGATTGGACGTAGGTTGAGCCGGACTCCTTGATGGCGTACTCACTGGTGAGGGAGCGAAGACCCCTCGAGCAGCCGACAAGAAGCTCGTATTCGCGGTCCGCAGCCTCATCCTCGAACTCTGGCACGAATTCGGGATATGAGGCAACGGTGATGGAGGGCGTCTTGTCTCCTTCTCTCCGGGGCAATCGCTGCCACAGCTCCTCGGTCAAGAAAGGCATGTATGGATGAATCAATAGTAGGCCACCCTCGATAGCAGTGTACAGCGTCTGCTTTGCGCTCTCCTTCTCCTCCTCGCTTCCCTCGTCGAAGATGGCTTTCGAATTTTCTATGTACGTGTCGCACTAAAGTTGGGGGTAGAAAGTCAGCTTAATGTTAAAAAAAAACCAGAGTGGGTGAAAGTAGGTTGCTTACGAGAAATTCGTAAAAGTATCTATAGGCGACCTGGGTGGAGAGCGAGAATTCTCGCTTGTCAAGGTGCTCGTTGATCTTCTTCGCGCTGATGGAGAGTTTGTGCAAGATCCATCGTTCTGGAAGTGACTCCTTGCCACCCTTAATGACCTTGGAGCGGGGCGTGAAGTCTCCGAGTCGGCCAAGAACATACTTGGTAGCCTGGTAGATCTTGTTGCAGAAGCGACGATAACCGTGGATGGTGTTCACTGCGTCATAATCAGTTGTGTATCTTTTCTTTTGTGAGAAAATTTCATACCGTCAAACGCGATATCGCCTCCTCCTGTCGTATAACCAATGAGAGCCTAAAGGCGGAGGTAAAGTTAGTGTGACGCTCAAAATTCAAAGGAGTGGGTGAAAGTAAGTGCCCTAGCCAGCTATAAATGCCTGAAAATTTCAGACACAAATAGAAAGTCTGAGAATCTCAGATAATCACTAGCATGAGCATTCACTTTGTACCCAGGCATTTCTTACCATTCGAAGCGCGTCAGCACCGCATTCCGGAATACCCTGCGGGAATGCAGTCTTTTGGTACTTCTCAGCCGTCTTGAGCTCCTTGGGGTCCAAGTTGCCAATCCTAAGCTTATCGTTCAATTCTTGCAGCGTAATTCCTTGCATGATATCGATTGGATCGACGACATTTCCAAGCGACTTGCTCATCTTTCGTCCTTCACTATCGCGAATCAAGGAGTGGCAGTACACCTCATTGAAGGGGATCTTGCCGGTAAGATGCCTGTCGTTTGATCAGTGTCTCTCCACAGGTAGCTTGCCGTCAAAGGGACTTACAACGAGAACATTATCATGCGAGCGACCCAGAAGAAAAGGATATCCCAGCCTGTTTCGAGCAAACTAAATGCCGAAAGTCAGTGTAATGTTCAAAAATCAAGAGAGTGGGCGGGAGTGGGTGTCTTGGCCAGCTATTAATATCTGAAAACTTTTGACACAGATGGACGGTCTAAATTTCAGACAATCGCCAGCACGAACACCCACTTTGCACTCTAGCTCTCACCTTGTCGGAAACAGATTGCGGAGGTCAATGGTGTTGTTCGGCCAGCCGAGGGTAGAGAATGGCCATAGGCCCGATGAAAACCACGTATCTAGAACATCCTCATCGCGCTCCAAAGTATACTTCTGGCCCGAGAACTTCTTCTCAGCCTTTTGTCGGGCCTCCTCCTCAGTGCGCCCCGTCACCCATAGATCGTTGTCAGTTGCGTCATTATCTTTACCTTCTATCCGAACGAAGTAGGCTGGGATCTGATGGCCCCACCAGAGTTGTCTCGACAAGCACCAGTCGTCGATGTTGTTCAACCAATGCTTGTAGATCTTCTCCGAGTTTGCGGGTCGGATCTTGATGTCGCCCCTCTCCACAGCCTCCACAGCAGGCTTAGCCAGGCTCTCCATCTTCATCCACCATTGAGGCTTCATCAATGGCTCGATGACATCCTTCGACTTGGAGCAGAGCGGCACCTTCATGGGGTTGTCCTCTTTCTTCACGAAAAGCCCCAACTTCTCAAGCTCCTCAGTAACGGAATATCGAACGTCGAAACGCTTCTGGCCCGCGAATTTGCCAGCGTTTTGATTCATCTTTCCGTCATCGGTCAAGATATTGACGAACTCAAGCTTATGACGAACGCCCATCTTAAAGTCGTTCGGATCGTGAGCGGGAGTAATCTTGACAGCTCCGGTACCAAAATCTGCCTCGACGTAGTCGTCTGCGATAATCGGCATCAGACGATCGATAAAGGGATGCTTGGCCTTCTTTCCAACTAGGTGCTCATAGCGCTTATCCTTGGGGTTTACGGCAATGGCAGTATCACCAAGCATCGTCTCCGGACGCGTCGTGGCAACCTCGATGAACTCATCCGTACCGTCGATCTGGTATTTGAAGTGCGTCAATACACCAAATTCGACCTTCCTCTCGTAGCCTGGAACGTCGAGAAGTGTGCGTCCTGTGAGTTCCTTGTTATCCACCTCCAAATTCGAAAGAGCGGTGTTGAGGCGAGTGCACCAGTTGACGAGACGGCCTGATCGATAGATGAGACCTTCCTCGTGCATCCGAACGAACGTCTCCGTTACGGCGGCCGAAAGGTTCTTGTCCATCGTAAATGCCTCTCTAGTCCAATCCATGCTACCACCCAAGCGCTTGAGCACTCCGGTGATCGACTGGTGGTATTCCTCCTTCCATTCATGTGTGCGCTGAACGAAAGCCGGCCGTCCAAGATCATGGCGCGTCTTCTTCTCTCGTCGCCATAGCATGTTCTCAACGACACTCTGTGTGGAGATTCCAGCATGATCACACCCGGGAATGTACGCCGTGGTGTAGCCGCGCATACGGTGCCATCGAATGAGCAAATCTTGGAGCGAAGTCGCGAGTGCATGGCCGCAGTGAAGCTTTCCGGTGACGTTCGGAGGTGGAATTGGAATAACGAATTTGCCTTTATCGTTGAGCTTCTCGTTGTTGTAGCCCGGCGTGGTGTACTCCGGCTTGAAGAAGCCTTCCTTCTCCCACCAGTCATACCACGCACTCTCAACAACCTGGGGGACATATGCCGTCCTGTGTGGGTCCTCCAGGCTGCCGAGGATCTTCTTCTCGCCCTTGGGTGTCTGCTCAACGTACTCCGGCAGTGTCTCCTTCTCAGCCTTCTTCTTCTTTTCCTTGGGCGCGGCCCCTCCAGCACCAGCACCGCCCTGGCTTGCGGCTTGGGCTGCCTTCTTCGCCTTGAACTTCGCATCTTTCTCTGCCTTCTTCCTCTCCTTCTCCAGCTCCTTAGCTGTCTTCACCTTGCCCTCAGCATTCTTCTCGCCGCCATCTTGTCCGGGCGCGGATTGGCCGGTGCCCTCTGCATTTGCGTGCGCTAGGATGTCCTTCTTGCTATCGTCGGCCACGGGTGGCGGAGCAGCGCTGTTCGGGGATGTCCTCTCGCCGGTGACGTTGTGACTTGACGCGTTCAGCGCCATGGTGGGGGTAGAGTAGTGTCTGCTCTGCGGAGCAGACTGTGTTTGAAAAGGAGTGTACAATCGCTGCAATGGATGCAAGCGGGCTTTAAGGGTGCGCGATGAGGTAGAGAAGCGTAGGAGCGAACCTCTCAGAAGGTGTCGGGTTACAAGAGAGCGCGTGGCGGGGAGGAGGACACAGCGGGGCATTATATGCATGCGAAATCCATTTTTTGACCCGGAGCTGCACGACAGCTCCGACTCACATCCACGTGACTCATGCCCCGCAACACCAACTCCCATCCTACGACTCACACATATCCATGGATCGTAAGTGATCGCGTGCCTTCACATGTTACGCTAAAGTAATATATTCATGAATTGTCAAGGAAAAAGCATTAATCGTGCGTTACACCAATTGATCAACCACGGAGAGACTACGTAAAAGACCATGCATCCCAGCGATCAAGTCGCTAGCTAGCCTGCCTTTGTGGAGTGCAGTCTGAAGTGATAGACTAGACCAGTCTACATCTATTCCGATGGATTCAGGCTCATATTCCCTGTCACCGGCTGCATTTGAAATCAGACTTCGTCGAGATTTGCGTGTTGACTCTTGCAAAGTACCGCAAGGAGTCGAATCCTTCGAGAGTCATACATAAAACTTGTACCACAAATTTGACTCCAGATCTACCTTTTAGGAAATCATGTTGTAGAGCATCCATAGCGGTTATTGTCGGCAATTAGGGAGTCTCTTGGATCGTAGATGCAGTGTGACCCTTGGATGACTCCTCACTATTCACCAAAACACACATTTGCAATGACTCCCGAAAGGTTCTGCTCGTCAACAATCATTGTCCCCTATAAGCTCGATAGCTTAGTAAAGGCATAGTGTTCAGTGGGGAGCTCCGCTGTGGAACCAACTTGTTATGATCCCACACCTGGCTCGACACCACTCAGTGTTACCCTTCGGTCCCCGAGACATATCTAGCCAATGCAAAACTATACACATCCCACGCATCGAAAGTCATTAGACACTTGAGACTGATATAGAAGGTGGTGAAGAGAGCTGCCAAACTGTGGAAATCTGTCACACACCTAGTGCAGCATGCTTGCAAAAGAGACATGTTGCTCACCGCAGCACACAATTCACTTCTCATCGACACACTACATCTCAATGTCTATTTTCAATTCGAACCTGCATATCTGCTAAGGTACTCGACGCCTCAAAAATGCAACATGACCATGCCTTGGCTACAACCGAACCGCCTCCTGTTCCGTTCCGAACGCAAACACGATGCTGAGGTGAGAAATGTGGGATTGCTAGAGCCTGATAAGATGTAGAAAATCTGAATAGTCACGAGCATCCGTGCCGATTCTATCAATGGATCCCTTCTGCATAACTCGTGATATTATTAAACTACCGAGGAATGGGTATCTTTCATGAATGGGACGAGCTCGCGCTATGGTTCTGCGCCGCGGCAGTCCGGACCGGCGAAAAGTATGCGTGAGCCATTGCCTCCTTAGCGGTGAGTCGTTCCTGCAATTGTTAGCTTGGAATCGTCGTCGTATTATTTTGATAACTTACTTGATGGTCATATCGCAATAACTTGTCAAGGAAGTCAATGGCATCGTTGCTGACGAACCGTTGGTTGTCGGCGTTGATAAACGAGTGCCACGGCTTCTTTGGATACCGCGACAGGATGTCGTCGTACTGTGCATCCAGCTCGATATCGTACTTGTCGAGGTAGTCGAACAGATCTTCCGTTCCGAGGACCTTTGCGATCTTGACTAACTGATCCGAATTACTGTTTCCGTGGAAAAATGGCTCGCGTCGGAATATCATAGACGCAAACATAGCACCCAGCGACCACATGTCGAGGGAGTAGTCGTACTCCTGGTAGTCAACGAGCAGCTCGGGGCCTTTAAAGTAACGGGAGGCCACGCGAACATTGTATTCGGTACCAGCGTGGTAAAATTCAGCAAGACCCCAGTCAATCAAGCGGAGCTATCAAAGTCAGTTGTCCATGTTCCTCAAATCATGAGGTCGTACCCACCTTCCGCTTTTCGTGGTCGATCATAACGTTGTGAGGTTTCACGTCTCGATGCATTATTCCTTTGCTGTGGCAGAAATCGAGCGCCTTGAGCAGCTCGAAGATGTAAAAGCGCACATCGTAGTCGGTAAATTTGGGGTATAGGCTGCGGAAGTCGGTGTTGTTGACGTATTCGAATATCAACGATGGAGTCTTGCTCTGCATGCACACGCCATTAGCACAAAACCACAACGCGGAAACAGGCAAGAAGGAGTACCCAATCGCCAACCCAGTCGGAGCCGTCACTAACCTGGTTGTCGCGTACCACGTCTAGCAGCGACACAATGTTGGGCCCACCGGAGAGGTTTTGGAGGATTTTGATCTCGCGCTTTATCTTCTTCTTCTTAACGGGTTTGAGCACCTTGATAACGCACTTCTGGTAATTGACGATGTTGATGCCCTCGAAAACCTCCGAGTACTTGCCGCGGCCGATCTTGCGCACCACCTCGTAGTTCTCGAGCACGCCCCACGAGATGTTGACGCTGTCGTAATCCCAGTAGGCGCGGGGCATGTTGGCATTGACGTCGGCGTACACGCGGGCGACGCTCGCCGAGCCGCCTCCACTGTTGAGAGCCATGTTCCGGTCTTTGTGCGTGTCCCCAAGCTGCTGCGATGCTACAACGGGGTCGCTCTGGTTCGCAGCGAGAGTTGGGGTGGTTGGGGGCAGGTGTTGCGGGGTGGTGGGTCGGAGGTGTGCGGCGAGGAAGACCAAGGCAAAGCTTGCAAGCCCAACCAGGCTGAAGGCAGCTGCCTTTGTGCGGGAAACGCCTGCGAAAGCTGTCGCAAAGCGAGTTCGAGCGGGAGGAGTCGCGGGCGGCGGGGTTGATTTTGATGTCGGAGGGGCCGGATTAGCTCGAGCGTGCGGGCCGTCGTGGTGCACAGTCGCTGCGTGTGTGTGAGATCAGCAAGGCACGTGACCGCGAATAAGCTTTCAAGGTCTCGTGTTGGCGAACTGGGGTGCTCCAGACCACCCTTCACCGAAGCCACTCACCTGCGCCTCTTCTGCGCAACGCCGCACCCGGCTGGTCTGCAGACGCCATGTTCCACGATCTCAACGTGCCGTGGACGAGTGCGAAGGAAATGCAGCGCGCTGTTGCGTTTCTGGACGAATGTGAGAATCACTTGGAGCCCTTGCTTGCTGGGGAGATGCCACACGTTTGATGATGAAACTGACCAAAAGTAGTAGGATACGATGTGGTTGCGCTTACCTACTCTTATGGAGGGCGACTGCCAGCAGATCTTGTGAGTGCTCTTTTGGTTTTTTTTTTCCACCGTGCTGAAGACATTACTTAAACACAATGCGGTCTTCATTGGGCAAAGGCTAATCCAATAGACCTCTCCCGTTCCAAACCCACTTCCGTTTCCAACACCATCCCGGCTGCGTGTTTTACGTCGCTGCAACATCTTTCTCACGGATGCAGCTTCCAACTTTCGAATCCCGCAGCTCCAGCAGCAGTACGATTTGATTGCTGCACGGCCCACTGATGAAAAGACACTCCAACAAGCATGCCAGAGTCTAGATGTAGATATCATCTCTCTGGATCTGACCCAGAAATTCGAAAAGCACTTCAAGTTCCCCATGCTTGGCACGGCTGTGTCACGGGGCATCAAAATTGAGCTTTGCTACGGTCAAGCCATCATGTCTGCTGATTCAACAGCGAAGAGGAATGTCATCAGCAATGCCACGCAACTGATCCGTGTAACTCGGGGACGTGGTTTGATCTTCAGCTCGGAAGCGAAGAGTGTGTTGGCACTCAGGGCGCCTAGCGATGTCATGAACCTGGCGTCAGTATGGGGATTGGGTTTGGAAAGGGGCAAAGATGGGCTCACGAAAGAGCCTCGGAGCGTTGTCGAATTTGCGCGGCTTAAACGTCAAAGCTATAAAGGTATCGTCGATATAGTGTACGGAGGGGAGAAGCCGCCTACACAAGAGAAGGTCGAGAATAGCAAGACTCAAAAGGGTCAGAAGAAGGACCAGAAGCGCAAGGCGCAAGACAGCTTGGAGAGCACACCGGCTCAATCTGGGGAAGAAAAGACCATTTCCAAGCGGCAGATGAAGAAGAACAAGAAGGCCGAGCTTCAAGGTGGCGGCCAGCCGTCTACTTGAGACACAGACTGGCCCGTCTGCAAGCTTGGCTGGAGACTCAAAGATCTATTCTTTTGCGCAAATCAGCTTCACGTCATCCTTCTAAACCTTCATATATCAGTCCTTCCATACCCGCCACAAATTCGACCCATTGTGTATCCATGAACGGGAAGAAGTTGCCCGCCACAACCACGATGATACCTTTTTCACCATCGATCCAATAAGCGATATTTGCCGCCCCGTACCAATACACCGTCCCCTTACTCCTTCCCCTCTTTCCATCCTGAAGTCTTCTGTCCTCTCCCTGTACCGCGGTTCCGAGGCCGAAATATCCTACCGGATCTACGTGTTCGGCCTGCGACTCATAGGGAAGAAACGCAAAATGTGCGCCCGGAATATTGCGAGAATTGTTCCGGATGTTCTCCGGGTGCTGCAACTTGGCAATCTCTGCCGCACTTGCAGCAGATAAAATGCGTGTGCCGCTTACGGGATCCTAGATTACGAGCATGCAATTAGTCTGACGGCAGCTGTGAAGAACAACTTGAAAGGACTTACCACGCCTGCGTTCTGTGGGAACAGAATACTGTAGATGCGAACTAGGTCTGCCACAGACAAAACCAACCCTGTAGCCGCGCTCTGAACATGACGCTTCCCCTTCGGCCACGCATCCTCCCTCTCCACCTTCTTTTCCGCAACTCCAGGGATACTCATGAAGCTCCCGTCCTCCAACCTCAACGTCGCAGGCCAAAAATCCACACCCTCGCCGTCTACCACGCTACCGCCCCACTCGCCTTTGAAACCACCCTGTTCTATCCCCAGCTTATTAAATATACCCTCGCGCAGCACATCCTCTAAAGTTTTCCCAGTAAACCTCTCAATCAGTATAGAAACCCAATCAAGTCCTTGTCCATAATTCGTTTTTGTACCCGGCTGCCAAAACAGCGGCGACTTTTCCAACGTCTCGAAATACTCCGTCCCTTCGTTGACCACCGCCACGCTCTCGCCGAGAAAATCCACCAGCTCCTTGTTGAAAAAAGACATCGCCGTTCCATTTGTATGATTCAGCAACATCCGTGGCGTGATTTCTCCCTTTCTGTCTTCGTAAATGTACTCTTTTTTCCCGTCTGCACCGTCTTTCGAGCCTACAAGCACCTTCTTTGTGGCGAGTTCCGGAAGCCACTTTTCGATGATGGTGGCGTCGTCGAGAGATGTCACGCCTTGGTCGACTAGTTGCATGAAGGCGATTGCGCCGATCAGTTTGCTGCAGGAATGAACCGACATGAGCGTTTTGGGTGTGTGGTCGTGGGAGGTGTGAGTGAAGAGCTGGGTTCCCTGAGCATCGAGGATCTGGACGACCAAGCCCGGGACAGTGGGATTGGGGCCTGTTGTCGCAGACTCGAAGTATGAGTGTAGCGCATCCGCTGTTGCAGCGTTGATGGTGGGCGCCATGGCGAGTGGAAGGGTCGCTGGATCGAGTCGGTTCGGATGGTTCGGGTAGATGTGTACGATATCTTTCTTAAAGAATAAGTATGCTCTAAAGCATCAACTTCGCGATACCAAGACTTTAACGTAGGAAATAGTCTGCGAGCGATGCGATCGTAGCGAGGACGTTTCTCCACAGTGTGTCGTTCGCGATTCTACCTGCACACTCGAATTGGCCCAACGCCAGAGAAGAGGTTAATCGACAACGACACCCTTCTCAGCTATATAACTATTTAGACATTCCAAGAATTAGGCGTCCTACGCCCATCTTGAGGCGGTGTCCAGCTCGGGTCATTATCAAACGCCGCTAGACGTCAAGCGTCGGTGGCGTCTTACGTTACTAACACGCTAGCTCGACCTTTTTTCTGAATGAGGATTTAAGCTCGCTTAGTGTGGTGGGGGTTGCGATGGGCAAGCTTTTTGTGGTCGTGCCTGAGAATGGTTGGATGTTCTCGTGCGAGATAGAAGTATAACGAGTATAGTAAGCGCAACGGTTGTAATTTTCATTGGATGGTGATGAAGTAAGGTAGGAGATGTTAGCGAGTATGGTGAATACTGGATATGTCGTTCGCGGGGTATGTTGGAGCGGTGAGGGTTTTTGGAAATATAGTGGAGCTTGATTTGTGATCATACCCAGTACACGACAGTCTTGATGATTTTAGGGATCAAAGCTAACACTGATACGAAAAGATACTCATCTCATCACCAAGTGTTCGAGGTCTGTGTTAGTACTTTGGGGAGGCATTACGCTTGGAGTCAAACGAGATATATCCTATATACTGCTTTAATCATCCTGTCCAACTTGACATATGTATTGTCCTCACTACTTTCGCTCCAATCCTCCAACATTTCCGTAAATGCTTTATGAACTCTTTCTTCCGACAGCCTCCTCGCTTCTCTTAAACATCTCATGAAAATCGTGCATCTCCTCCAACAAATTCCTAAACTCTCCCTTTGGACCCGAAGAGATCTCCAACCTCTCCTCCCTTGTCATCGGTGTCGCACGCTCCACCTGCCTCGCCCAGATATCCAGCATCCGATCGAGCTCTTTCCACGCGGTATCACTTCCGTTACATATGGTCGTCATTGTAAGCAGCGGACCGAGGCGGTCACCATAATCCTTCTTAACGTAGCAGATATAGTGCTCCCAATCGTCAGTCTCGTGGTAAACATCGTAGCTCGTGTCACTGCCCCAGATGATCTTGCAGTTTGCTTGGATGCGCTGGGAGAGGATGGTTGACTCGCTTAGGGTGGACATTGTCTCGAATCAGAGAGTGCTTTTTTGTGTTACCAAGGGAGGTTGAGTCTTTGAGGGTCAGTGCCATACTTGGGTGGATGGGTAATGGTTATATCAGTTGATGGTGACTATCAGCCAGAGAACTAGGACAAAGTGTAAGGAGGTTTGACTTTTTGATTGCGTAACGCGACGTTGGTTTTATATGCGGACCACGTAGGTACGGAATGCTTATTTCAATAGCCCCTCTTACTGTTACACCGCGTCGGATAAACAGACAAGTTGCAAGGATGGCCTTCGTCGACATGTGAAAATATAAAAACAAATAACAAAGGGTAGAACTACGTGACGAACGACCTTGTTGAGCATTACCTTTTGTACTAGGAGCCCCTAACGGTCTCTGCAGTATGTTTCCCGAGCTTCGGGGTCTTTTCGGTGCAAGTGGACGGGCTACGATGGAAATCCAACACCATCCCGCTTGTCGTTGCCGTAATCTCCCTTGTCGCTTCTAGGTGATTAGCTGAACATTCATCATCCGCGCAAAAATCCGCTCTCTTTCCACGCTTTCACATAGCCCCTCACAACCTCCGTTGGCATCGGGCCTATCATTGCCAGAGTCGCCGAATGCTTCCTTGCCCTCTCTGTGAATCTAGTTCTCGAATGATACTATCGCTCCATCGCTCTCAGGCATTCCCAATTCTCTGACCAGAAGTGGCACTATCTCTTCCCATGGCTGTCCGACCGGATTATCGATATGATATACTGGACAAGTCTCTCCATTACGCATCGCCAAGTCCATGATAGTTGCTGCGATGTTGTCGACTAGTATCCAATGTAGTCTCCCATGCAAGGCGGCGAATGTCCTAGAGTGCGCTGATTTGACAAGGGAAATATTCAACTGGGTTCCAATATCCGCTGGTACCAGCAATCTGGCCTAGACGGGTCACCATAGTGCGAAACTGCAGTGGGTGCTGGCGCAGTGTTTCGTCCAGGATCCGCTCACATTTCCACTTCGCCTCGCAATACCCGATTCGCAGAATGGAGGTAAATGGCACGCTGGTTTTGGGCACCACTGGATTCGCACCGCCAACAGAATGGAGGCCTACTACACCTATGGACGAAATCAATTGGAAAGTGATTTGTTTTCCGCTATGATGATTCGCCGCAGCCGCAAGGTCCAGTAGTTTTCTAAGCATAAAAAAATGTGGCTCAAATGCACGCATCTATCTTTTCCCGCTCATAGGCCAGGCATTGTGTATGATATGAGTTGCGCTGTTGACGATCAATGCGTATTGATCTTCTGGTAGCCCGAGGTATGGTTTGCCTGCGTCTATCTCAAAGACCTGGAGCTTCGCCTCGGCAGCTTGCGGGAGAACAACTCTACAAGAAGCCAAGGCCTCTTGTTGGCGGACTGTTGCAGTATTACTACCGCTCCACCGGTTGAGACAGATAACGGTCGTGACGTCCGGGTGTGAGGCAAAAGCAGCAACAAGATATGCTCCTAGGCTGCCAGTCCCGCCGGTTATGACGACGCTACTATACCAGCTTTCCACTCCCACTGTAGCCTGGTCGAGTGACTGGTGCACAGCAGCCACGAAATTCGCTGAGTAATTGGCCACATATCTTTCCGCCTCTGCTTCTTGAATAGCTGCGATCTGGAACTCGCTTTTATCGGCTCCTAATGTTCTTAGTCTCAGCAGCCTTTCGACGCCATCCCCAGAAGCCATCAGCATGATTACCCGCTGGATCTTGTTTTCTACCAACTCTCCATCCGTCCAATCCATGTGACCGAACCCAGCAGGTCCTATACCCAAACTAAATCGGTCGATTTTAGAAAACATACATCACGGAATCGCAACGGTATAGTGTGGTACAAGACATAAGCAGTGCTAGCGTTGATCAGAAGATTAAGCGCCAGTATCTGCAACGCAGCCCTGTCACCTGCTTTACTTCTAAAACCATTATAAACGTTCTTGAACGTAAAGTACGATGTTGCCTGACTCAGAGTTCTGTTGTACGTGGCAAGGAAATCTTTCGTTGTAGCCGGTACAAGGAGGCTCTCAAAATAGTCTCGCGCTGCAGGATATTCGGCCATCAGACAGAGGATCACGTTGACCAAGTCGCCCGCAATGGCCGTGCCGTTGAAATTTGCCAGATCAGCGAACACGTTAGCTACCACCCCGCCGATGGCTACGCCTACGATGCTCAGCTCAGGCGCATACTGCACCTGCAATTCCGCGGCTGCTCCAGTAGCATACGAGCCCCCGCTATGGCCCCATAGCGCAAGATTTGTCGGTTGGTTCAAGGAGCATCGTCTGTTGTGCCAGGCTGAGGATTTGGCTGTTAAATACCTGAGGGTAGCTAGGTTAAGCAGAGTTCGGTTCTCAGGTAGAGGTAATAGTAGGACGCGTAAATGATTATTAATCAAATGGGTAAGGTTACATTGAATCTAGTAGCAAATTGAACTGAATGGTATGGCTAAAGTAAACCTAAATGATAGATTTTAACTTGAGTTGAATATAGACATAGGGAGCCTATCACAACACTGTCCCTTGCTCAGTGCCAAGCAGGGAATTACTGTAAACGGTAGGTTCGAAATACGCTCTGTGACGTAAGTGTTCCTCCCACTTTTGTCTTGTAAATAGCATGCGGCGCAGCGCCACTACGCCGCGGCATACAAGTCCAGTCCTATTGGATCTCCAAAGATCTCCACTTCGTCCTTTTTCCCTCGTTAGTTGCCAACATTAGACTCCACAATCGTAAAGATGTCCGCCGCAAGAGAGATCACTCTCAAGGCTACCGATTTTCTACCCAGCAGCATAGATGAGAGTACGCACAAGCTCAACCAGACGCTTGAAAAGACCACAGCTTCCTCTCCAAGATGGTACGACGTGGGAGCGGCCGAATTTCGACGCCAGGTTTACGCGGGGGAGACTCAATTCCCCGTGCCGCCTCTCCTCCCCAAGGCACAGGACGCCGCCGTACCATCTCGTGATTCTGGCCGCGAAGTCCCGATCCGGGTTTACAAGCCTGATAATGGCGAACCCAGCAGAGGTATTTATCTATACCTCCATGGAGGCGGCTTTGTCATGGGCTCGCATAGGGAGTGAGTTAGCCCAGAGGAGACCAGCAAAACTAGTAGCTAATGGTGTTTTCTACAGTCAAGATGAGATGCTCAAGACTTTCGCAAACACATACCAGATGACGGCCATCTCAGTCGGCTACCGCCTCGCGCCAGAGAACCCGTTTCCCGCGGGTGTCAATGACTGCATAGATGTGGCCGAATACCTCGTGGACAACGCCCAGTCCGTATTCAGCACACCACTGCGCGTCCTTGGTGGCGCGTCAGCAGGCGGGAACTATGCAGCCGTCGTGACGCTCCAGCTAATGCGGTCCCGCCCGCAGCACCGGCTCGACGCCGTCTTGCTGATCAACGGCATATTCGACCTGACGCTAAATCTGCCGAGTACAGTGGAGAGCAGGCCATCTGTCATTATCGACCGCCCGATGATGGATAAGTTCGTCGAAGCGTACACGGCCGGGGCGAGTATTGAAGCGCGGCGGAACCCGCTAATGTCGCCGCTGTACGACGATCTGCAGAAACTCACAGCCGAATCATCCTTTGGGACGCTTCCCCCAGCCCTGTTTACTTGCGGCACGGGGGACCTGCTGTTGGACGATTCGCTGTTGATGAGCATCAAATGGATGGGGACTGGCAGCGAGGCCGTGATCAAGCTGTATCCTGGTGCCCCGCATATGTTTTCAGCCTTCAAGGGGGTAAAGGTGGCCGATGATACGGCTGCAGATACAATTGCCTTCTTGAAAGCAAAGTTGGGGGGTTGAGCACCATCGGCCCCTGCTAGCGGTATGCGAACTCCAGCGCTTGCAACTGCGGATCGAACCTCGGGTCGAATTGGGTAGGACAAGTAAGCACCATAGAGTGCTGGGGAATACAGAGCACTTTGGACCACGTTGATCGTGTTGCACGAAAGGCAGCTGAAACGATGCCCATCCAACTGGGTCGTCGAGAAATTCCCGCAAATACACTTCTGCTTTATTGAAGGGCTGGTGTCGCAGCACTCTCCTATCTACATTGCAAATGATTAGACGCCGTGACACTGACTTAGGATGATGGCCCCAAATGCGACGTGAAGTGTTGTACGGACCCCACGCCGTTTAGGTCCGTCAAATAAAGGCTAGCCCGAAAATCCCCACGTGCAGTATGAACCAGAAAGCCTTCTTCAGTATTTACTCGTCAGCTTCATGGAAAGGCGTTTCAAGAAACACTGATTAAGAGGGGTCCAGAGCCCATAGCACCATGGCGTTCCACGTTTTGGATCGAACGGAAAATGCGTTCGGATGGCTCCTGAGCATTATCCTCACGCCGATATGCATCCTCGCAACGGTGTTGCGTTTCGTAGCTACCAAGCGCGGCGGACGCTCACTCGGCTGGGCCGATTTCTGGGCATTCCTCGGCTTGGTCTTCTACATACCCCATGCGGTATACCTGTTGATGCGTAAGTGTATTACACCAAAGAATACGCGACGACAATTGACTGTATCTCCACAGTGTTCACTGAAGTTAACGGCCGCACCGCGCTCTTGTACATAAAGCAAGATCCCAAGGGCTGGATCACCATGGCCAAGTTCGGCGTCATGATGAACGGGCTGTACGGGTTTCAACAGACGTTCGTCAAGTACAGCCTGCTTGCACTGTATCGTCGACTTTTCTGGGCCAATCGCACGTTCGTGGGCATGATTTGGGCGGTTGCCGTGGTCCAGGGCATGTGGGGCAATGTCTTTCTACTCTGCCATATGTTCGCCTATGTCCCGGTTAGAAAGAGCTGGCATCCACAAGTCAGAACAAGTTGTTGTTGGGCCAAGTTTAGACCCGGCGACTTGGCTTTAGGCTCCGAAGTGGAGCTAAACACCAAACATTTTGTAGTTACTAATCTTGTAGCTTTATATAGTTCTACTCGTTAATAGTCCCCCTTAGAGTTATTGTAAATATATAGTTTAGTAAGGATAGCGAGGAGTTATACCTTAACAATTAATCACTGGTAGGCTGGCGAATGGGTAGGGGTTGGGTCAGGGTAGGGGTCTTACGTAAGGCTACCTAACCCCTACCCAACCCCTACCCAGATTTTTAGTACTTTTTTTGGGTAGGGGTTAGGTAGGGGTCATCAATGCGTTGGGTAGGGGTAGGGTCTTACATAATAGGGTTAAGGTGGGTCTTACTAAGTAGGAATGTACATTCCAAATACATTCCAAATAATAATACCGTGATAAAACTTTGTGATTAAACAATTATTTGTAAACAACCCAGTGGGTACACCTACCTTACCCCTACCCAACGCTTTGACTACCCCTAC